>JAHBCN010006582.1:0-48154 GCA_019359885.1 Listronotus oregonensis
TTATTATAATATATATTTTTTTTTTAAAAAAAGCCATTCTAAATTATTTCAAAGAATAAATATATATTTTTAATTTCATTGGTACAAAAATTTAGAAAATTGCTGTTTTTCATTTTTATAATTGTAATATAGTATTTTAATATGTTAGTGGTAATATTTTACAGTTATCTAATAAAAACCAATAGTACAAGCTATCAATTATTATTATTATTATTTATTTCAAATAAAGTCTCTCCAAAATTAATCTGGATGTGCTTTTTCCAAAATATATTTTTTAAATTTTTTCTTAAATATTGTAGGAGAGACGGTTTATTGTGATTTATGCTTTATTTTATTACACAAAAAAAATGGCTAGTTAATAGGCTCATAAAATCAACAACTTATAAATAGAGGACTGAAAAATTGGCGCATGTTACTTGTAGGACAATGTAAGCATTTTGTTATACGGATAAATAACTTACCAATTGTGCAAAACACAGCTGGTTGGTAGTAAATTTTCATAAACTCATTATTTCAATATATTGCTATTGGGGGACTTAACGGTCGACGCGTCATTTGGTAGGACACACATTTTTTTAATTATTGGATTTAATAATTTCTTCATTAAAAAGTTGGTTATTAAGTTTTAATACATCACAAATTGACACATTTAGCGGCTGAGAGCTTAAAAACGCCGCTTTTCCTAAAATTTTCTTATATAAAAAGTCATAGGATTCGTTAAAATCAGGCCGCGATGTTTCAACCAGTTGGTAAAATATGTTTTTTTTCAATGGTTTTCTGTGGTCTTTTAATTCTACTTCGTTTTGTTGATGTACCAAACTGACCTGAAAAAAAAAGTATAATGTTATTAAGGAATTAAATAATTATAACCTTATTGTCAAAATTAATTTATTATATAATAAAAAACTTAATTATTATTTTTTATAATTAAAATATTGGATTTTTATTTTTAAATAGCCTTTTTCTGTCTCTTTGATGATATAGTACCAGCTTCTCTTGTATGTCTAGAGTACTGAAATATTAAAGAAATGTTTGCTTTCGTAATACTTTAAATCTTTCACTTAAAATGTCGTTACCGTTACCCTTTGAGTATTCTTAGTAGTATTAGAATTTTATATTCTTTCGTAATTTTTAAGATTTATATGATTTTTCCTAAATATAGGATATTGTTTATTTAATTTTTTTTAGCTAAATATAACAATAAATAAATAACAGCTAAAATACTTTTTGAAATCTAATCTAAACTTCAAAAAAAAACTGAAATACTAAAAAATTATACTAAAATAACATCACCCAAATTATGACTAAGCCATAGCTTCGCTTATAAACTTCGGTTGGCAAAGCTTTAAAAAAAATACATATGAATGACCTGACTGCGAAGACTGACCTATTGCAGCCTATTAGCAGTTTACTTTTTGTATTTTACAAAATCTGTAGTTTTTTTAAATTATGTTACTGGGTTGGAGAAAAATAACACAGCATTACATAAAAAAACCAATGACCTCGACCTATTTGTCTAGGGTTAGTTAGAGAAATTAAGAGAAAAATAATTCGACCTTTACGTACTATTTTAAAGTTGTTATTAACTGTTTATCTAGCTTAAGATTTAACTTTTCATTCACTTCTTGTATTAAACAGTTTAACTTATGCAAAAATCAAAATAAAATTAACTACACAAACGCCTTAGTTGAGTAAACAGCACTATTTTAGGAAAACTTCCAATATAGATATTCCTCGTTATAGATTGACGGCAGTAGATAGGAGTCCCGTGTTACTCATGATCATGCCTTTTAAAAAGTTACCTATGTTAAGGAAAAAAAATAACAACAAAAAATATAAATTATAAAAAATTAGCTTTTATCCTACCGTCCTAACTGGGTGTTGTTGTATATAAAGTAATTCACTGTTTAATATGGATATACATGTTTATTAGAAGTAACATGTTGTCTCTTCGGTATATACAGAAAGTAGTAATGTGACTCGAGCCCCGTTTTTAGTCGAGTCACTCAAGTGAATTTGTCAAACTCGTACTTGACTGAAAAAAATATTACTCGAGTCTCTATGCACTCGAGTTACTGAGTTAACTTAGCGCATCAAGTTGATTCTGTTGCCACTAGATGTCACTTCACTACTCTATTTTACTTATCTATGCAGCTCCGGTACAAACCGAGACTGAAAATCAAGGTATTTGTTTAAAATTGCTTAAAGAAATCTCACTTGAATTGCAAAAGTGCAATTAAGTGAGATTTTACTCGAGTGACTCGAAAACTCTAGTATAACTCGAGTGAGGTAGTAAAATTGCTCGAGTGACTCGAGTCACAAAATCCTATTCGAGTCGCATCACTAACAGAAAGCAGAGTTTCCTGATATCCTTTCATATCCTTAGCTGTTTAAAAAATCCATTTTTAACGAGACAATACTATACCACATGTGGTCAGAGTACCTGTTGACTTTATACATCAACACGACATTGAACGCTTACAATGGCCTCCCAGATCGCCTGATCTCTCTGCCATCAAATATTTCTAGGACATTCCTACGGCACTCCTCTCCAATAGCACTTAGACATAAGTTAGAGGTATGGTGAAATGAGATACCCCAAAAGGATAAAGATTACCTCATCAGATCAATGCCCAGACGGGTCAATAAGTGTTTAAGAAATTAAGGGTCTTCAAACACATTATTAAACCAAAGACAATAGTAGTTATAACTACAATTGTCTTTGATTAAACCTAATATCCTAATTATAATTATTATCTATTATGTGCTGAACACTTAGGCATAAAGTTAAGAAAATATATTGTGCTTAAATAAGGTTTAATATTTTTTATCACTTGGTGTATTAATATTGCTCAATTTTGTATTTAAAATACCATTTAGTTCCAACAAAATCGGAAATATTTATTTTAAGAAAATTACAGAGAAGAAATGTAATTGTAGCCAAATTGCCCTTTTAAAAGCGTAAACTTTTTTTTCATTTAAATAAATTATAGGCCTATACCTTTAAGACTTTGTTTGTTCTGGTATATGAAAAGTTGTAAAATATTTCTTTGCTTGAATTGTATCATATTTTTGCTGTTTTATTATTTCCAAAAAACTTTTCATTTAAGCTTTAAGTAGTATTTTTAGGTAAAAGTTCGTGCGTACGAACTTAGACTTAAAACGAGTTTAAGAAAATAAATATGTTCTGGTAAACACTTTTGGGTCATTACATTTAAAGTGGGTCAAGGTTGCTTGACTTAAAAATTATGATACTTTTCAAGTTGTTTCTCCTACATCTTAAGACTTTAAAACCATTTTTTTAAAACTTAGGCAGTTTATTAAGGGCGGCCATTTTGGCTTTAATAAGTACGCCTAATTTTGCAATCGTAAGGGTTTACAAAAACATTAATAATTTTAAAAGTATTTCTTCACCATATTATTTATTATTAAGGAAGAAAAAATGAAGTTCCATTGGTTTATTTTTAGGTATCTCTCTTTTTTCTATGTGAAAACTACCAGCAAAATTTCACTTTTTGTTTTTTTTAAGTAAAAGGAGAATCAAATACAATCTGATTTTATTTTTTTATTTTTTAGTATGTGTCGATCACAAATAATGTTAATTGTAGTAAACAACCCTTTAATTTATATATTTTTTTTAAGATAATTTAAAAAGAAATGCTTATTTTGACTTTAAACAACTCTAGTAAGGTAGGAGATAACAATCTTTATATATAATCTTAATAAATTATACAATTTGCCCTTTCAATGTATATATTTCTAGAAAATAAAAAAAAAATGTGTTGTACTAAGAAAAAAGTTATAACACCTTAAAAATGACAAAGAATTACTTCAGAGCGATATTTTTTGGCCCACTAAAAATGTTGTTAAAGATTTCATATTTCGCTGTCGGACTTACTTTAATATATTATTAGGCTTTAAGTTGTTGAAAAAAAAATTGTGTAAAAATTTATTTACTGGTTTTATGTTACCTTGGGATTATGTCTGAATATGAAACTATATATCTTGTTAAGCATTTAACATTTTAATATTTTCATGTAGGTCAGTATATTGCTCTTGTTCTTCACATTCTATTAATTTTTCTTTTTGCTTAGATAAAATAGCCTTAAAACAGTTAACATATACCTGTTTTTTAGGAACTTAATTTAAATTTGGATACACATCATAACTAAGGGTTTTTTCAAAATTTATATCCACCATTACAAATGAAAAAAAAAATCAGGCGTTTTTTAACAAGACAGTTCCATGTTCTGCCATTATCTTAAAATATTTTATCAACATATAACATAATAATGTAATAAATTAGGTATCAAAGTGCAATATAAAACCTCTAACAGCATTTTTAGTGTGCCAAAAAATATCGCTCTGAACTGATTTTTCGTAATTTTTTAGGTGTTATAAGTCTTTTCTTAATACAATACGAAAATTTTTTTAAGAAGTTTCCAGAAAAATATACATTAGAACAATTTGTTTAAATTTCAGATTTTATTTCTAACCCTATTGAAGTTTTTTAAAGTCAAACTTAAGGACCTTTCAAAAAAATTTTTTTTTATAAATAAGGGATTGGTTTGTTACAATTAATATTATTTGTGGTTATAATATGTACATACATATACTAAAAAGTTAAAGAGGAAATCAGATCGTATTTAAAAAATTTACGAAACATGTAATTTCGCTGGATTTTACATTCAATTTGTCTTGTGATTTCCACATAAAAAAAGAGAGATGGATAAACCCTTACAAAAGCAAACTTAGCCGTATGCATCAAAACAAAAATGGTCGCCATAAATAAAGCTCTTTCGTTAAAAATTTAAAAAAGGTTTTTAAGTCTTAACATGTAGAAGAAACAACCTACAGAGTTTCTTTTTTTAATAGTCAAAAAACAAATTAATTTTTTTGGACCGCTTTGACCCTTTTCCCTTTACAACACTTAAATTCAGATCAACGCATGTTTAATGTATTAAAACCCGTTAAAAAAATTTCCCAACCTAACTTATCTATATTTTATAAAAACCGTTTTGGCCTAAAAACTTTCCCTAAAGACGGGTGGTCTTTTTAACGTACTTTGATAAAAAAAAAACAATGTGGTTAAAAACAACTAGTAAAAATGATATATGTTAAAAAAAAACAGTTATCAAAAATGATAATAAAAAATAAATTATTTAATTTCTTTCTAAAATAACAATGGTAAAAATAGTTTTGTTTAAAAAAAAACATATGTTAAAAATAATATGTCAATACGTCGCGTCGGTCAAAAGAAGCAATTCAAATATCATATCATAACTGTGTAAAATATGAAACGCGTTAAGAACGTTACAGTTTGATCTTAATATTATATTTTATGTACTTAATATTTTTTTAATGCAATTTAAAAAAAGATTCGTAACTACGCAGCAAAAAAAATCAAGATATTTACCAGAAAAAAATGGTGTGTTAAAATTTGATTATAGTAATCAAAAATATATTTTTTAATAAAAAAGCTTTAATAGGATGCACATTCTAAAGAAGTTAAATGGGATTATTATTTATATCGTCGTCCTATGCTTGCTAAATTTTTTAATAAGCCGTTAGAAAACCTAATAATGCGCCTTTAGTATACTAAAAAATATACACTTTCTCCTCAGAAAAGCGTAAGAAAAAAAGGATACCTACCTTAACTAAAAGTTAAAAAGAAACAGTTTATTAAAGTATAAATTTGTAAAAAAATTATTTTTTTTCATTTTTCTAAACAGTAGTCTCTGTTACTTAGGATAAATATTTAAGTTAGCATTACTAATTTATCCACTAAAAGAAAAAAGCAAAAACGAAAAGCCTAAATAACTGCCAAATTGAATACATTAATTTTGCTAAATTAAGGTGCGACCTCAAGTAATAATGTCAATGCTTTTCTTTTATTACGCTTGTATGTTAAATAAATAAAAAATAATAATTTTAGCAGCTAAATGTTTATAAAAAAACTAACGATATCAGGTAGCATGAAACAGATAGTTCCTTAATACCGTGGAAGAAGGAAGTAAATTGTATTAGCTCTTAATACATCGTATTAAAATAAGGCTTAATATTAAAAATAATATTTTTTTTGAATTAAAAGTGATGGCACTTTTTATTAAAACGTATTGTGGTAACACGATAGTGACTATACAATTAGGTTAAAAAATATCATTCTTGGTTAAATTACACAGCCCCACAAAAAAAGTTGAAGGTCCGAAACCCTTGACCAAGGTATCTTTATTTTTTTGGAGTCGCGGAATCCGAATCCGCGGAAGTCGAACCAATTTGACCCCATCAGGTCAGGGTTAAAAGTATTTCAAGGGCAAATCTGCAAAATTAATCACAACAAAATTTAAACAGTGTATACTTATGTTTTTAAGCTCCCTGAATACGAATATGTGGTCAGTTTGGCCTCATAGAGTCACGGTAAAGAAATATTTTAGGATCAAATCGGCAAAATTACACAGCCCCACAAGAAAAACAGGAAGGTCCGGAAGACTCGACCATGGTATCTAAAGTTTTTGAGTTTACCTTATTAGGTCAGGGTCAAGGTCGTTTCAAGGTCAAATCTGCAAAATTAATTGAAACCAAATTTGAAAAGGGTATACTTATGCTTTTGAGGTCGCTAAATACGAATCTGTCGTCACTTTGACCCAATCAAATTTAATTGCGATTTGACCTTAAAATGCCCTTGACCCTGACCTAATGAGGTCAAAGTGACATCGGATTCGTATTCAGCGACCCCAAAAATATTAAAATACCATGGTCATAGTTTAAAAAATATACAATATATGAGTTTTGTTACTCGTGGCGGCTCTAAAAACGCACCCCTTTTATCCCCGCCTGTCTAATATATTCGTACCAGTCTATGGTGTTAAGTCGACTGATACGCAGTGCGCCAGAAATCATTTTGCTGTAACCGTGTGCTTTGGTATATTGTGTCCCTAAAAGATAAACTTTCCATTATTAAGCTTGGGAAAGTGCTTTGGAATTCACTGAGTTCCACAAATTTGCTAATTATACGCTAGAACAATGTCAGAACCGTATTAGAGTTTATGCTTATTCAAAGATGAGGAGTTTTTAAACTCTTTTAGGAGTCACCTTTATTCATATGCGATTCCATCTGTGGGTTTATAAAATAAGCCTCCTAGAGAGGGAAAATTTTAACATTTGTTCTATTAAAAACTTGAGTAAAATTACCTTTGTGTACCTTCTAATGTACAGGGTGAGTCAACGATAGGGTAAAGTTCATTATTTCATTGGTTTCAAAAGTTATGAGAAAATAGTAAATACAAAAGATGTAAAGATTCTTAGGATGCACAATTTAAAATTATTTTAAAGTATACAGGGTGGCTCAAAAAAGCGTGACGAATAAAACATACATTTTTTTAAATAAAACACCCTATTTTTAAATTTTGTTTTGAATTCCTTTTAAAATTCTTCAACTTTTTTATTAATAATAATGCATACCCAAACCTAATAGTTTTTCCAATATTTCAATTTTTCTAAAAAGAAAATAATTTTCACACTTGCAAAAAAATTACGATAGCGCCATTATTTTTGAAGGTAGATCACTCATATTTGATATTAGCGTTATTCGAAGATGACGTAAAAGATATATGCAACGGAATTTTAATTAGATGCTACAGGGTGTTCAAAATAAACGAATATATTTGGATCATTTTAACTTGGAAAATCTCGATTTGTTTAAATGGCGCACCATATATATTATTATTTTTTCTGAAAGATCTTACAAAAACCCACAACTTTTATTAAGTATGTCATATACCTATTTTTAATACTTTGCGATTTATTTTAACTTTTCCAATATTTACCCTTCTTTCTGTCTAAGACTATTGCTATAACATTGTTGGCCATTTTTAAATTTTAAATTCACAGAAAAAGTAAATAATAATAAATACCTATTACTACAAATTAACTTATTTTTAATTAATATTATGGCGCAATAAATGTTCAAAAATATGCCCTTCTACTTGGATACACATGTTTAGTCTTTTTCGTATATTTTCTTGGACGTTCCTTAGCATAAACGGTGTTATTCTCCTGCACGCGTCCCGAATCCTATTTTCCATATCTTCTAGTGTTGTAGGGGGATTCACATAAACACGATCTTTAACATATCCCCACAAAAGTAATCTAGTGGTGTTAAGTCACATGATCGAGGGGGCCATCCAATGAATCCACCTCTACCGATCCATTTCTGTGGGTAATGATTATTTAAAAATTCTCGAACTTCTCGATGGTAATGCGGAGGAGCTCCATCTTGCTGAAACCACATTTGTTGGATCTCAATGTTATCAAATTCTTGAAGAAGTTGAGGTAAATCATTCTGCAAAAAGCTTAAATATCTAGGCCCGTTAACTGTTTCGCGAAAATAATATGGTCCAATGACATTAGTGTTAGCATCTAATTAAAATTCCGTTGCATATATCTTTTACGTCATTTTCGAATAACGCTAATATCAAATATGAGTGATCTACCTTCAAAAATAAAGGCGCTATCATAATTTTTTTGCAAGTGTGTAAATTATTTTCTTTTTAGAAAAATTGAAATATTGGAAAAACTATTAGGTTTAGGTATGCATTATTATTAATAAAAAAGTTGAAGAATTTTAAAAGGAATTCAAAACAAAATTTAAAAATAGGGTGTTTCATTTAAAAAAATGCATGTTTTATTCGTCACGCTTTTTTGAGCCACCCTGTATACTTTAAAATAATTTTAAATTGTGCATCCTAAGAATCTTTACATCTTTTGTATTTACTATTTTCTCATAACTTTTGAAACCAATGAAATAATGAACTTTACTCTATCGTTGACTCACCCTGTATAATTAGACCATCTTTAGAGTATTGTTCTCAGGGAAGGGCTCTTTATCCTATTAATAATTTCATGCTTACAGGAAAGCCTTCTTCTCTAACCCACCGGCGATCTATAGGGGATCTGTCGCTTTTGATAGATATTTTTACGGCGTTTGCTTTAGGAAGTTGGCCAGTATAGTTCGACCCCTGACAACTCCCAATAGACGACACGTAGTGTCGTTTTTATGCATTCTTTTACAGTCTAGCTTAAGAGGTCCAAAACTTTCCACTTTTTAAGTTCTTTTATCCCTAGAGTGTCCGACTGTGGAACGTACTACCACCAGAAGTATTGAATTCTCCTCTAAATCCCCAAGTATTTACGTCTCGTGTCAATAGACTTCATCTTACCACACTTACGACACCCACGGTACGTTGGTATTTAGGCCTTTGCCCTTCGTGGACTATCTTAAGATAAACAACTGCTGCAATATTTTATTTTGCACTCCAAATACACAAATAAAAATGCTGTGCATACCTACACATTTTGCTAGTGACCCATTTTTTATCCATGAGAGTCTGGTCGACCTTTTTAAATATTTACAATAAATTTCTATTTTGCTTTACATTATACAATAGATAGATTAATAGATAATATTTGTTTGTTTATTTGTAATGATAAAATAACCCGAGAACTATAAACCCATTTTTTTACCTGTAAACTACAAACCGGGGTAAACATTTACCCCACAGAATTTTTGCTCTTAAAATCGTTCTGAAAGTAATCTGACATATAAGTACTCGAATTTTTTCGTTTTGTTATGCCCAAGAGAATGATGAAGAGCAAATTCAATGTTGTCAAGATTCAGTTGATTAAAAATTGATTTGAATAGCTGTCAGTACTTAAAAACAGCCTAAACGTCAATTAACCGACAAAAATTTATAACTATTTTTTTAAACAACCGATTTTTAAATTTTTAACGGAATTTCAAACAAAATACTACTGGATTTAAGAAAAAATATACTGTCGTGATATTTTGCTAAAAAAGTCTATTTATTTAAAAATTTGAAAATTCAAACAAATTAAGAATCCGATCAATGGCAAAAATCAAATAAATATCCATAAATTATTGGTTTTCAAGAATTTATTTTCATTCCTCTTATGGAAAATATGAAAAAAAAAAAAAACAGATATAAAATATTCACTATAGTTACAATTTTACTTATTATTATTTACTTATTAAATTTTACTCGGTGTAGATATCTACCCCGATTTGTGGTTCTAGGGAAAATTATTAAAAGGTAATAGAGATAAAAATTTAACATTTATTTACAGTGACTTTGGTGACCATGAACAAGTATTAGCAACATTATGCTTATATTATCGTAATCATCATTCAAATAACAAAAAATCTACTCCACGTTCCCCAACAATCCCGATAAGAGGAAATGCTTAAATAAATTGGTATCGTTTACATGAATATAAAACTTTTTTGACGGTTCGAGATCGGCGAAGACGCAGCACGGTGTCTTTCAAGCCATAACCAGCTGTGCCATAACATCAAAGGTGCAAGTGACCTAACTTATATATTGTATATTCTTTAAACTATGCCATGGTCAAGTCTTTTGGACCTTTAATTTTTTTATTTGTGGGGCTGTGTTATTTTCTTTAAATGAGGTACTTAATTAGAATTTAAGTCTATACCTGTAACAAATGTAAAAAATATCTACTAAATATTATTGCCTTTCTTACGCATTACCTAGTTAGGCAGAAATGGCGAAATTTAAATGTCGCATATAAAATACTAACCTCTAATATCGCGGTATTTGTAAATAAAAACGATTTAACTATCTTGTAAGCGATCTTTAGTAGTATAAGAATTTTGCCAGAAGATAATATTTGTGTTGCCATCTTAGTCGATCTAAAAGTTTCCATTTTTTAAGGCATGTTATTTTAATACAGTCAGTAAAGTATGCATATCCGGGTCCTTTTGTTTAAAAAACACCTTAATCCAATACAGTTTACTTTTCAAGTTAAAATTTAAAACAAGGCTCTTGTACCTACATTTTAATTTAGTTTTGTGGAAATAATACTATAAAAGTAAACTTTTCATTCGATTTCATATTTTATTTTACTCATCTGATATTGTCAAAGCTTCCTATTTAATTACACCTTACCTGTGAACTAGTGGTAGGCTCTTTTTTTTTGTAGATGTACTATTATGCGATTTTTAAGTATTAATCACCTAAATGGTGCATATTTAAACACCATTCTTTTCTAGAAATTTAAATTGTCTAGACAAGTTTTTGCAAATTTTGGGTTTACTGCTAAACTAATAAAGTTTAGAATTAGGCTAATTTGTCTCTCCGCCTATAGTTGATTTAATTTTGGGCTGGCAAACAAACGAATTATTTGATATCATTATAATTTTAAAACAAATTTATAGGTATATTGTTTGTTTAATTTCTACATATAGTTGAGGAAATGAAGCACAAAAATAGGCCTTGCGGAGGATTTTTTGGGCAGTAAGATAGATTTAAATGCGCTTTTTTGCATTCGATTCGTATAAACGTCTAGAAATTTTGTGAACAAATTAAATTATTGAGAAATAAAAAACTGCTTTTGTGCATTACAAAAATGCATTTTTAAAATGCCTTTTAAAGTTTGCAATTATAAAAAATTTATAACTAGGTAAGTTATAATCGAAATGAGCCCAAATTTGTTTCTCGGGGGTTCTGGAGGTCGTTAAACACGAATATGATATTGACAAGAACCTACAGAGTACCTGGTGCTCGGTAAGGATGGTGTAAACGTCGTTTTCTGCAGTTTTACGACGATTCCTCCTGTCATACCAATTTTGTAACTCGGAGGTTTTTAAGGTCGCTGAACACAAATATGACATTGACAAGGGCCTGCGGAGTACCTGGTGCACGCCATGAATGGTATAAACGTTGTTTTCTGGAGTTTTACGACAATTCCTCCTAATATCAGCCCGCTGAATACGAATATAATATTAGCAAGGGTCTGCGGAGTATTAACTGTATTGTATCTTTTATACTAAAATATTATCAAAAAACAATTTTATGAATAAACATTATAAGCAGAAATTATAAGTTTTAATTTTTAACAAATTACCACAAAATTCTAGAAGACGACATTGACACTAGCCTATCCGGACCATAATCTGGTACCGGGTACTAGAATACGACGTTTACACGATCCTTAGCGCGCACCGAGTACTCCACAGGCCCTTGTCAATATCATTTGTGTATTCAGGTCCACAAAAACCCCAGTAACAAAATTGGGCTACTTAGGTCGAAAACTGGCACGACGTTAACATCATCCATAGCGCGCATCGGGTTCCCGCAGGCCCTTGTCAATTTCATATTTGTGTTCCAATCAAAAAGCTCCCAGTAACAAAATTGGCATATTAGGACGAACTGTCGTAAAAGTCCAGAAGACGACTTTTACACCATCCATACACACCCGGGTACTCCGCGGTTGTCAATGTCATATTCGGTTTAGTACCTCGAAAACTTCCCGAGAAACAAAATTGGGCTATTTAAAAGGAATTGTCGTAAAACTCAGAAGACGACGTTTACACCATTGTTAGCGCGCACCAGGTACTCCGCAGACCCTTATCAATGTCAAATTCGTATTCAGCGACCATAAAAAACCCCCCGCGTAAAGAAATTGGGCTGATATAAAAAAGAATTTGTCGTAAAACTCCAGAAGACGACGTATACGCTATTCTTAGCGCGAACCAGGTAGGTAGTCCGCAGGCCCTTGGTAATGTTACATATCTGTTCAGCGACCTTAAAAACTCTCGAGTAACAAAATTGGGCTGATATTAGGAGGAATTGTCGTAAAACTCCAGAAGACGACGTTTACACTATCCTTAGCGCCACCATGTACTTTGTAGGCCCTTGCCAATATATATTCGCATTTAGCGACCTCGAAAACTTTCGAGTGACGAATTCGGGCTCATTTTCGTGATTATTTACCTAGTTATAAATTTTTTATATTTTCAAACTTTAAAATGAGTCTTAAAAACATATTTTTTTAATGCACAAATACAGTTTTTCATTTCCCATTAATTAAATTTGTTCACAAAGTTTGTAGACGTTCATACGAATCGAATGTAAAAAACCGCATTCAAATCCATTTTACTGCACAAAAAATCCCTCTATTACTTCGTTTCCTTGACTAATACCGAAAATGCAGTAAGTTATACATTTTTTTAACAACTTATAATTTTTATGTGTTAATATTTACCCCTCTATTAAATGTGTATAGTTTAGTTGAAAAGTGTGTTTTCTGAGAAAGGTGTTTTAAGGATTTATTCGGCAATAAAAATTGCAATTGTTATTACCAAAAACGAAAAAAAGCCATTGGGATCTTTGATGATAACTCAAAGAATAAAGAAGAAGAATAACGAAAAAGATTTCTAAAACAGAAAATTTCCGATAAAAAAGTCGTAACTCCCAAGTTCTATTTTCATCATTTATAATTTTAATCTAACGCTGAAAATCGACCTCCGCGCGTCCTTTTTGGTTTTGCTCTCGGCGTCAAAACCGAGTACGTCATACTAATTTTTTTTTTTAGTGTATTAAATATTAATTATTTTTTTTTAGAAATTATGGTGTATTTAGAACACTTCAACCAATTTATTAGTTTAGAAAATTGTTTGAACCGTCTATATTGTTTAAAAAATAAAAAATAATAATTGTATAAATTTTTCACGTCGTGGACCCCTTCTTATACAGGGTGATTCATGAGGAAATGTCAATACTTCAGGTACGTAGTCAGGGTCCAAAAATAAACATAAAAGCCTATACAAATATGGAACCGCAAGGCTTTCGTTTTCGAAATATAGGGTGTTAAAATGTTTATTTAATTTTTATATTTTTAAATAAAATCTATTATAATGTAAATATTAACCCTAGATTGCCAACGTTAAAAATATGTATGTTATTGTCAACAATACGTAAATTTTACGTATATTACAAATCTGTGCAAAAATTGTTTTACACATTTTAATTTTAATTGAAAATAATATTAATAATTAAATTATCTAACTCTGAAAAACTTTATTTAAAAATAAAAACATTTCCTAAATCTAAAATAAACGAAATAACCAAAAATACAAATAAAAAGACTACTTAGATTTAGATTCAGCGCATTCATAACAAATTTTTATTTGATGTTCTGCACAAAGGGGTCTTGGACAATTTTGACAATACGTTGTTGTCATTTTTTTCTCTTGACGTAAGGGCACTTGCTACAATACGTTCGCTTTCCCTTGGTTTCCCTTTAAACTCCTATTTTCTACTTGAGAACTTTCACCCAACGTAGTTGAGATGGTTGTTTTTTAATTTTCTAGGCAATGTAGAAATTTGCAGTCTTGTTGCTAGCCACGGTTTTGTTAGTTGCTCGTGAAGCTTTATCATGTAATTCAACCTGGATTCCGATTTTTCCAGCAAACGTCATATTATGATTGTAAATGATATATGAATTTATACCGGCTATATTCAACATATTATAGAAAACACAGAGAGGCCAACGTCTGGTCTTTCTATTGCAGCACATATTGGAAGTCATTTGATCGAAAGTATCTACTGCTCCTTTAGTAGCATTGTATACATGAATTATTTCTGGTTTTGACGTCGTAGCGTTCAACACATTTGTATTATGCATTGATGACAATAACAGGACGTTCTTGTTTGCCTTTGGTTTGTAGGAAACCAAGTAGTGTTTTCAGTAAAAACGGCCAGCGATGTTCCGTTGGGTCTCGAATTTATATATAGCAGTTCTTGAGGTATCTGTCTCTTATTTTTTTTAATCGTACCGACGACTGTTAGTTTATATGGAGATTCAAGAAGTTTGTCAACTAATGGAACATTGGTAAACCAGTTATCCATTGTAATATTTCTATGACTTCCCCAAACTGGTTTACTAAGTAGTTCCACAAAGTAGTCTGCCAAGGGAGCTCCATTCGTATTAGTGGATTTTCCTAGGTAAGGACTTGCGTTTAGGAGATATTTTGTTGCAACATCACACATCATAAGTATTTTTATGCCATATTTGTTGGGTTTAT
Source organism: Listronotus oregonensis (assembly GCA_019359885.1). NCBI lineage: Eukaryota > Metazoa > Arthropoda > Insecta > Coleoptera > Curculionidae > Listronotus > Listronotus oregonensis. Next base: position 14,906 of record JAHBCN010006582.1, read on the forward strand.
TTGGCATTCTAAACGGGCATCTACCTCGAAAGCCTACCAATTGTTCGTCAATGCATAAATATGCGCTGGGTTTATAATGTTTGGTACAGTTATTTATAAGTTTATCCCAAATATCGGAAATCGGAGCAAAAGTGGATGTAGTTCTTCGTTCTACCCTTGTAGATGCATCATCAAATCTCAGCGCATTTATTAAAAAGTTGAATCTTGTTCTACTCATGGTGGCACGGTACTTGGAACCAGACAATGAATCGTCAAAAATAATTTCAGCCGAAAGGTGGTTGTCTTTAAGTGCCGAAGCTAAAATTAATATACCTAGTAGAGCCTTTAGTTCGTCCATTGACGTTGGCGAGGTGGAGGCACTTTTTACTTTGTATTTGTCCCGCAATTCAAATATATTTTCATTAGTGTGAATCAATACTTCGGAAAGTATATCGTCGCTAAGGAATAAACTGAACGCACTGATAGGTTCGATGGCATCTTTGGCATTGTCTGTTGGACCAGGTCTGATATAAACAACATTTTTTCTTGGGGTTTTTTGGTTTTCGGTATTTCTTGGAACTAAACTTGACCACGTGTAACCATCTTTTCCCAACAAAATATTTGGCATTGCCTCTGCTGAGTCTGGGATGTTCTGAGAAGTAATAGGTAATAGCGCTTGCAAATCCATATTGCTCGAGGTCGATGCTTCTTCGTGGGTTTTGGCTTTTTTTGACTGTGAAGATTTAGCAGTATTCGGTCTCTTTTTACTACAACCCCACACTTATTGTAGATCTTTCTCGTATTGGTCTTCGTCGATCGGATCTGGAACATAATTTTTGTCTCTAATACTATCGTCGCTGTTATAGTCCCAGTCTGTTTCAAATTGATTGTCATCATCTTCGAGGTCACTTATGTCACTAAAGTCGCTAGCTTGGACAATTTCTTCTAAATCTTTATCTGATAGGTGCTTTTTGGAGCTCAATATTCGTTTTGCGCTCATTTTGAGCTAAAATAAACAGAAAAAAAATCTAAAACCTAAAACATAGTATGACTAATAAGACTTACATTATTGCCAACTATACGTAAAATATTCGTATAACCACCATAGGATTTTGCCAATTCTACGTAAAATTTACGCGCGGTCATTCACTCTTTATTCCATCATGCACAAACCACAACTGCAAGATTAAAGACGCGTCGGCGGCCGAGAGTTGGAGTGGTGGGGAAAGCACTGCTTGAGCGGCAGAAAGCGAATCCCATAAAAAAGCAAATTATTTCAGATTTTAAAAAACCTATACGTAAATTTTACGTAGGTTGGCAATCCAGGGTTAAAGTAAAAATTGGTATCCGGGGGTTTTTTGGTATGACGGATTCGAACCTAATCTTATTATGGCTCGTACTTGTAGGGAGAGCCACCTACACGTCTTTTTACTATTTTAAACAATCACAACTTTTTACGGCCCTGTATTACATTTTTAAGTAAAGTTAATAATAAAGTTAATAATTTTTTTGTTATTTTTACGTCAAAAAAGTATTCTTGTTAAAAGTTCATATGAGCAACCGTTTTCGAGATTTTAAAATTACGACGCATCTGATTTTATTGTGGCTAAATTAAAAAAAATAAATAAATAAAATAAAATGAATAAATTAAACAATATGTATTTTAATTTTCAATAAAATTATTGTTTCTAAATTATGTTCGGCAAAACATAAGCTAGGTTTTATAATTTTTTAAAATTCCACCATTTACTTCTAAGCACATGTCAGCTCTGTGGTGAACACCCTGTATCCGGAAACGAAGGCCTTGCGGATCCATATTTGTAAAGACTTTTATGTTTATTTTTGGACCCTGACTACGTACCTAAAGTATTGACATTTCCTCATGAATCACCCTGTATACATACCTAACAAGATCACGCCATAAAAGTTTAACATTTTTTAATGCTTGTTATCAATATTATAATTTTTTTGTCAGAGTTATAAATTATTAAACTTTTATGGTATTGTCTTGTTAAGTATGTATATAAGAAGGGCTTCATGAAGCGAAAAATTTATACGACAATTATTTAAGCATTTTTTTTAATGTACGAGGACGAAAGTTCGAAACAATTTTGTTAATTGACCATTGTCTAACTTGTTGAAAAATTAACTTAGAGTCTAATTTTTAACAAGGACAAATTCTTTAAACTGTGCTGAATACACTATAATTTTTTAAAATTTTTAAATTTATATTTAATAAATTTAAAAAAATATTTAATGTGACATACTCGGTTTAGACTCCGAGCAAACAACCAAAAGGTAGCGCGGAGGCTCATTTTCAGCGTTAAATTAAAATTATAAATAATGGAGATAGAACTCCGAGATTTAAGACTTTTTTAATCGAAAATTTCGGCCTCTTTAAGGATCTTTTAATTTTTGCCATCTGTTATGATTTTTGAGCTATTATCAAAAATCGAAATCGCTTTTTTTTCGTTTTTTGTTAAAAACAATTGCAATTTTTATTCGCAGAAAAAATCTTTAAAACGCCTTTCTCAGATTTGCATTCCGCGTCGAATGAGCTATCGCTCATATTTTTCGAAGCTTTCTAACTATTTTTCGCAGGAAATACACTTTTCGACTAGACTAGTCTGGTAACATTCTTGAACAATAAGACAGGTTTATTAAATTTTTACTTTACTTTTTTAGCGTTATTAAAAGGATCAAATTTGTTAAAGATATTGTTAATTAAACAAAAAGCAAAGAGACCAAAGTACGTTAAAATTACAACAATTAAACTGTTTCTTATTATTTATTGTAGGATATTTATAAAACTAAGGTTTGGTTTTTCAATTTATTTAAATAAACCTATTAGCAGCATTGCAAAGGGCCTTGTCTTTTTTATTTGGATTAAATATTACGACCTATAATATTAAAAATTGTTATTATAATCGTTTTTATACTTGACAATCTAGTAGCAAACAGTAGCACATTGTTGGTTAGTAAAAACGTTTTTTTTTTACATAAAACCCTTTTTACCTATACTTCGAGTCCAAAATTTCTGTCAATGACGCATCGCTCGCTTTTAGAGTGCCCCGGGTTGTGTGGGGTCAGGGGAATCAATTCCAGTGGCGTATGCATTTTAGAAAATAAATGATAAAATTTCGTCAAAACATGAAAATATTTTTTACAAGCAAAAGTTATTTTCTCACATTTTCATCAACCCTTTAAATTAGTAACAAGCTTATATTATTTTGGTATTATTCGGATTAATGAAAAATGTAATTTTTTTGCTTAATTTTGCACACCTACTATTTTGAGGTCATAGAACACAAATTAGAGTTTTTTTGGCGATTTTTCAACGTTTTTCCAAAAAAAAAAAATTCATTTTTTACTTTAATTTTAGCTTCTCTGATTTTATTTTGCTACATGAAAAAAATAATAAAATTTTAGTCTTAACATAAATTAAAAAAGATGTAAAAGCAGAACGATAGAGAGGCCAAGTTACACCGACTTGCCAATTCACCACCGATCTTGCAATCTCAATATTAAATACGATATTCACACGCATTGCTTCATCAAAAATATCCACTATATAAGGAACACGAAAGCTCTGAGATCATCAGCTTGTAGAATCCAATAACTATTTCGGGTCTTTCGTGTTCCATATTTAGGATTACCATATCGAGAATATTTTTGATCAAACATTGTGGATCGAGCGAGGCAAGGTTCGCATACCTACCATACCTAAAAATGTCATAAAGAAAACTATTACAACCTGGTAACAGGTCAACATTTTTAGAATTTCGAGTTGAATTCGGACGTAAACGTTTTACCTACTTTTTATTGAAAATTAAGGTTTTTTCCTTATTTTTTAAGTGTTTTTTTAAATATTAACATAGTATAAGTTTTTTAAATATGTTTTCGTGCAAATGACAGAATTTAAAGGAATATGTCGTAAAATGGAATTAAACAATTTAATTATTATTATTTTTTAAATACTATAAGAGGCAGCCAAAAAAACAGCTTCTGATTCATGTTTAACAATCGAAAAGTAAAACGTGTGCAAAAAAATAGCGAAAAAATCGCATTTTCCAGTATCCGCATAATTACTAATATTGATTTTTTTTGCCTTTTAAAACTCTGAATACCGTACGCGAATTAACTTTTGTTAAAGTTGCATATATCTCTGCAGCATCCAAAGTGGTTAGTTCTGGATTTCGTTCCCGAATCCCATGGTAAACATTTTTAACCATTATTCGTTCTTTTAACGTTAACTGAGTTTTTTTTATAGGCGGATAACTAGTTAAAGGTTGGTTAATATTCATAGTTTACAGAATTAAAAGTACTTAACAACACTAAATCTTTATATACAATTACATATATACACTAAATAAGATAAACTATTATAAAATTGGCACAAAACAATATCTATACAGGGTGCCACAGATTCGAGTGCATGCATGGGGATCCCGGAAACCGTAAGAGATACGAAGTCGGTTAAATTATGACAAAGTTGCGCATTTAGGTGCCTAACAACATGCCGAGTTGAAAGTTGTAAATTTCCGAGTACTTCCGGAGATATCCGGAAAAAACCGAAATTTGCTGATTTCGTTTTTATTTTTTTCTGACGTTATTTAAAGAGATATGGAAAAATAAAAGACACTTTCTCATAGCCACTTTTTAAGCTCTACAAAACAGCGTTGAGAGATTTTCTGTACGACGTTTCGTTTTCGTTAGACCATCATCAACTTTATTTTTTTAAATACGGACCTGGGTTTTTATTTAATTTTTTTTAACCTCTTATTTTCCCAATTACAAAAATGTATAACACTTAATATTTATTAACAAATATGGAACGCCCCTATAAGAAATGGTGTGCGTTCCTTGTCTTACTCATTGTCTCTTATGAAAAATATGTTTATTTAACAGAAAAATATTAAGTGTTATACATCATTGTAATTGGAATTTTAACTGCTTCAAAAAATGCAATAAACAATTGAGTGCCGCATTTAAAAAAATAAAGTTGATGATGGTTTAACGAAACGAAACGTCGTACGTCTTCAACGGTGTTTTGTAGACCTAAAAGTGGCCATGAAAGTGTCTTTTGTTTTGCCATATCTTTTAAATAACGTCAGAAAAATTAAAACGAAATCAGCAAATATCGGTTTTTTCCGGATATCTCCGGAAGTACTCGGAATTTTACAACTTTCTACTAGGCATGTTGTTAGGCACCTAAATGCGCAACTTTGCCATAATTTAACCGACTTCGTATCTCTTACGGTTTCCGAGTTCCCAATGCATGCACTCGAATCTGTGGCACCCTGTATACTACAATTATTAGAAATTTATAATATTTAGAAAATACCCTGTATAGCAATTAAAATATAAACTTACAAAATCTGTCCATAATCAATAATAACTAAATAAAATCATCGAACAGCACGAAAACCCTGTCGATACGCTTATTTTCAAGTCTCTTCAAGTTGTAAACTAAGGAATGTGTGTTGCCACTTTTATTGTCTTCCCGATAACAATGATTTCAATACATATTGGCGTGCTATTTTAAGTGCGATCGCTAGCTGGTGATTTATTCTTGCGAATTATGACAACGTGGCGATGAAACTTTTGGCCGGTTCACTGTTATTTGAGCGGAAAATAGGCTTAAAAATCATTTACTAGTGTTAGATTTTTATTCAGCCGCTTCGTCGGTTGGGTGGCCGGTATTAAATGAGTCACTAACAGAAATTTTGGACTTTAGGTATAGGTAGCTCGTAAAATTAAATTACCGTTTTTTGTTCACGAGCCTTTTGCAGTTCCTTTGGATTTCCGGGTTTTTTAAAAACGTTTTATTTTTACCCCAATTTAGGACAATAAAAATGTTTTCCTGGCTTTCCATGTTTTGTTCGGATAATATATTTTAGAAAATGTCATTAGAGTTGTAAACTTTATCAAATGCTTAAAATTAATTATTTTTATACTTATGCACTTCTATAAATCATAAAATTATAGCAAAGACAAATATATTTAGGAAAAAATGTTCAATAATATGCCTTTTATTAACAAGCGCATTACTATGCACCTCACATTTTCCAATAATTTAAAGCGTGAGCGGAATAGGTTCAAAAAACATGATATGCAAATAATGTAATGTGATATAGGCTGGCAGGAAAAAATTAAAAGGCATAAATCTTAAAGTTGTCATCTTTTTTTATAAAATTATGTTTACTTGAGAAAAAAATACTAGGTCAATGGAAAATAATTGAAAATATACTAAATCATTTTTGTTATATGATATCCTCGGTTAATATTGAATATTGTCTGTAAATCCTTTATTGTATAATATCCATCGAAATTTCTTAAGGAGAAAGGCTTTTTGGAGAAAATTAAAATACTGTAAATCATATTAGTAAATTAATATAAGGAGTCTTTATTTTTAAAACGTGTCCTAGATCCCTTTATTAATAAAAATAATGCATCATTTTAAAAGCTTGTTTTTCCTTTTCTCCGTTTAAATAAAATATGTAAAGTAGGTGTAGGTGTAAACCTCTTGTACCAAAATTAATCCTTATTTAGATTAAAAATCATTAAAAAATTATATGTTTAAAGCAATAATATATATATTAAAATTTTAAAATAAATAAGATAATTTTTTATGTTAGTGAAGAAAATATGGTAACATAATTATTGAGAATATTCTTATTTAACTTACATGACTTCAATCTTGTATATAGTATTGTTAAGTGGCATATTTGTAAATTTAAAATATGTCGTTTTTAATAAATTTCTTTATAACTTTTTGTTTAAAGATGTTTATTTCTACTATAATTAAATGCAATCGCAAGATATTTTTTAACCAATTTTCATACAAAATTCAGTAAGCATATTGTCTTGGGTAGTTATATATAAAAAAATTAAACAGCTTTAAGATCTGGTTTGGCTTGTTAAATATGTCAGAACAAAATACTGGTGGAGTTAGATTTACCACTAATTTGGTTAAACTCTTTAATCTGTCACAATATTAACTTTATGTGTCTTTTAAACAAATTTCTATACTAAATTTAATTTTGTTATTTGGTTTTTTTAATACATATTATTTTTTACTGGGTGATTATAAAAAGTTTGTGAGCTTTTGCTTAAGACTTACACAATCTATTAGGCTTGTTCCTTAAAAATCCATTATCTTATAACTACGACCTAGACAAAGATAGAAAACTAAAATTAGCTAGTTTCTTTTGGTATTATACTGTACAAAATTTAAAAAAAAATATACAAAAATAATTGCAATAACTATTTTTTGGAACTTTTATTTTTATGATTTAGGGACAGAATTTTTTTTTCTACATATATGCCCTTTATTACATAAAAAGTAAAAATTATTAAAACATATTCTTAATAATGAATAAGGATACTTACTAGTAGTCGTAAAGGATTTTCTGCATAATTTGAAAACTTTTGACGCTAACCTAACCTAAAGAGGTCCTTATATTACGCAGTCTGGCTACTTTTTTGGCATAAGTTAGATTACGTAATAATTTAGCGTTGGCGCGGTCGTCTATCCTACTCGCATCATCCCTTTTTTGCCCAGGATGGATGGATAAAATACTTTCGAGAAAATTGAAAGATCGAGGGTTGGCAAAAAGTTTTTAAATTAGTTTCTTTTTTATCTATCCTACCTCGTTTTTTTATAATTTATTATAAAAATTTTATTATTTAAAATAATTAAAAAGACATGTGATTTACCATTAGAAAATAAAAGCAATACAGTTATTAATTATGTTTAGATTTTAAAAAAATGTTCACGGAAAAGGTGTTAAATAGGAAAAACTTCTTTATTTTTTAATTTTATCGAAAAAAGCCACTTTTGATAAAAAATTTTGCTACTTCTTAGAGTAAGATTGGGATAAAAACATTTAACATATTTTATACGCGGTGTTTTGAAAAAACTTTAAATGGTATAAGAGTAAAGTGCATTTATTTGAGAAGATATGGAAATAAGTTACCAGAAAAAGTTGTTTAAAACTAAAAGATAGTTTCTAATACCAATTTTGAAAAAAATCGGCCAACTTTTATTAATTTGTGATTAAAATCATTATAATATCAATTAACTAATTAAAAATTAACAACTCATTTTTGCACTGGTAGGCGTTGATAGTGACAAGCTTTATTGACACTTCGCTTTTATAATTCATTAGCCCTAGTATTGTCAGCCTAAAATGCTTACTTTACAGCAAAAAATAAAAATAAAATTAATTATAAAAATAAAAATTGATATGAAAATAAATTTAATCACAAATAAATAAAAGTGGGTCGATTTTTTGAATAAGTTTTTCTAGTAATTTATTTGAATATCTTCTTAAATAAATGCACTTTATTTTTGTACCATTTAAAGTTTTTTCAATTTTCTAAACACCGAGTATAAAATATCTTAAATGTTTCTATCCCAATGTTACTCAAAGAAGTTGGAAAAAAAATTTAAGGGTAACTTTTTTCGATAAAATTAAAAATAAAGAAGTTTTTCCCATTCGACACCTTTTTTTCAGGGTGTCCCAAAAGGTATAGTCCAAAGTTTGGGATCACGTAAATTGGATCAAAATAAGGTAACAACTTCATATAACTTTTTGCTCTATGCCCCCTCTTTACCGAGCTATTAGCTCTTAAAGGTAACAATTGAAAATCGATTTTTTATTAATAACTTTTGAACGGCTTGTACGATCTGGATTTTTTTTGTTGATTAATTCTAGCTAATAACTATCTTGCATTAACTGCTATAAACATACCCCAAACCTTCAAAGATATCAGATTCGGACTATCAAATTTGTAAAAAACTTCAAAATTTTTGCAGTTTTGCCATATTTAACATTTTGACCTTACTGGTAGATTCCCCTAAGTTTTCTATGGAAAAAAGATATACTTTATCCTTATGTATAGGACTAGCGGTTTTCGCGAAAAATGCATTTAAAATCATTAAGGTATACTTGTGGGCTCCGATGTGATATACCTTGGAGCTCTCAATAAGGTGTACTTAGGACTCCCTATCAACCTTATGTCAAAATCTACTACCAAAAGTCAATTTTCAGCTAAAATTATAAATTAAAAGTTAAAAAAACTTAATTTATTTTAATTAAAAAAAAAAAAATAAAAAAAAAAAATCAATAAAACCATACAGCAAAGTAGAAACTTTATGATTATTAGTAGGATAACAAAAAAAACTGTTATGCGTAAATTTAACTAAGGTATGTGTTCAAAGCAATCATCCTGTACAACTACACATTTTCTTAATTTACTAAGACATGCTCTTTGAACCTGAAACAACATGTTAGATTATTTCTTGTTGCATATATATATATATATATATATATATATATATATATATATATATATATATATATATATATATATATATATATATATAAATATATATATACATATTTATATATATATATATATATATATATATATATATATATATATATATATATATATATATATTTTATATATATATATATATATATATGACAAATAAAAAAATGTGAATTTTAACACTCATCTTGCAAACGAAGCGTTTGCGGACCTATAATCATATGTACTTTTTTTCCTGGAATTGTTCATAGAACGAGCTCCTTCAATATCGGAACGTACTTGAGGGTCGCCCTGTATACACATGACTTGTAAATAGTTTAAAGGATACTGGTAACGGGCAATGCTATCAGCTGTATACCATACAGTTAGTAGACGTCAAGGTTTTGTTTCTGGGTTGTTCTGATTTTTTTGCTTTAACAAGGAATAATTATTAATAAATTATATTAACAAATTTTGCTTTATTTTCTTGTGCCCGTCTTGGCATTAAAAGTCCATTTACGACGCGAAAATTGAATCCAATTTGGGGTTCGGGGATAATTTTTTCTCAAAAACGATATAGTTATCGATAATTTTCAAAACTATAAAGCCAACACTTAAATCTAGGCTTCTGCTGAATAGTTTTTTAATTCTGATTTTGTTTTAAATATTTCCTGAATGAAAGTCACCCTAAAATCGGTTATGTTTAGATACTATTTTCTTTAACTCGACTTATATTTCAAAATTCGTTACAGCAGAGGTATAGATTATTTCCTTACCTTTAAAATGAATGGTGTATAATTTATGTCATTTAATGAAAATAGTTACCGAAAACGTTATCTAGCTGAATCGGAAACAACATCGCATCGATAACCGAATTTGGAAGAACCTAAATAAAATATAATATTTTAAATGCGGCTATACGAAATGTGTAGTGAGAATTTGTTAGTCTCCGCCCACTCCGGTCTTTTGGCCCGACCCTAAGGTATAGCAAAATGCACTCTTAACGGATTTTAGTTTCTTTAGTTTCTATTGTTTTAAAATTTGCGGTTTTTAGGGTGTTATTAGTTTTAAAATTTTATCATTTTCGAAAGCAAAAAAGGTTTTATTTTATTGCTATGTTTGGTCAAGCCATTTTGTTTTTTGTATCTTATGTATGTACATTTATTCTATGTTTTATTCATTGCCTTGTTTGTCCACGTCACACCATCGCAGTTTTACATGGTATTTCATAAAATACGTGAGTTTTGCTATCTTTAAGTATTTTTGGTCTTAATTGCCAAAATTAATCTTAAGAGATTATGTCTCTTGTAACTAACAACAATGTCATGTTTTTAAAGACATTTTGAATTTGTTCAATAACCCAGGTATGAAGGGTATTGATAAGTAGGTATTGCTTTTGTTTTTTGTTCTTTTCTAAATAAGCATTATAATTATTGTAAAATTTGTGGATTTTTTTTTTAAATGTTAGTCACTAGCTTTTTCGGATATTTGTTTATTTTCAAGGCTGCTTTGACTTTTTTAACTGCTTGGTTTTTGTATTCTGGGTGGGATAATTTATTACCTCTGTTAACTAGCCTAATTATTATAGTTAACTTTTGGGAAAAAGAATGTTGGGATATAAAATGCAAATATCTGGAGGACCATATTTCCTTAGTCTACCACTGGGTTCTTTATTTAGAATTGTTTTGACGAAGTGTGCGGTCTAATAAATAAACTTTATTTTTCTTTTCCTGTTCTGTGGTAAACCTGAAGAGACCATGTTGGATTTATGGTTTCTTCTATGTCTTTTAGGACTAGTGCTATAACGCCCGATATTGAATCGCCAATAGCGCACCCTGTATTTGTTTATAAAATCGAAAGAAGTTAAGGAGTGTATCGGTAAAGAGATTTATTTGGTTTTGTTTAATTTTTTCTAATGATCTCTTTAGCTACGACAATAGGTACGTCTGTATTGTATGCAGTATACAATTGGTCTTAAAATAATATTGGTGGAGTCGTTTTTAAGTTATGTATACGTGATGTGGTCCTAGAGCAAATTGGTTATTTTTTCATCGTATACTGCAAAGTGCATTATAACTGTTTTGTTTTATTTGTCTGGTCCAAGAATTTTTAGATATTTGTTTTTCTTTAAAAATTGTTTGATTTATTTTACTTTATTTATTAGTTTTTTTTTGGTTTAAATGTTTAGAGATTTAGTTAAAATTATTTTTATAATTAGTATTTATATTAACATGTATTTTTCTGTTTCAGAATTTAGGTTTGTAGTTGAAAATTTAAGTTAATAGTTTTTTCAAAAAATAATTTTTTATACATCATACTTATAAAAATTCTAAATTAAGAACCCAGCGTTATACTAAGGAAACATGGTCCTTCAGGTATATGCATTTGAACCCCGTCCTTCTCTGTCCCAAAGAAATCTATAATAATTGGGATAGCGACAGAGCTATTAAATATACGACCTGAATACAGGAACCAAGCAATAAAAGTCAAAGTAGGCTCAAAAACAAACAAATATCTGAAAAAACTCGTGACTTACATTTTTAAACAAATTTTACAATGATCATTATGCAAATTTAAGAAGGAACAACGGCAATAATTACTTATCAATAATTATACAGTACACAGGTTATCAGAAAAAAATAAAATGCCTTTAAAAAACACGACATTCTTGTTAGTCATAAGGGATATAATCTCTTAAGATCTAATTTTATCCAAAGATTGTAGTATATAAAATACCATGTTAAAACTGCGATGATGTACGTAGGTTAAACAAATCATATTTAAAAATGGAATTAATGGACATGAATATTATGCAGGTTGGTAACTCCTGACCTTGTAAAATGCTCGTCGGTAAATAAAATTTTATTACTAAAATTTAGATCATAAATTTTCTGTTCCAAATAAATTGACAAATAGAAGAGTGAAGAATATCAATGGCAAAGTTTCTAAACGTTTGGATGTGATACGGGCAACAATTTTTTTTAAAATGTACTTGCTGTGGTTTTAGTAACCGCCATTACAGTCCAACTTGCCTGTGATTCTTCTTTAATTTCCCCTACTTCTTTAATTTTCGTTTAAAGGTTTAGTACCATTGAGGTATAATAGATTTCTAAACTCTTCAGCGTAGTAAATGTATATATATATATATATATATATATATATATATATATATATATATATATATAATATATATATACAGGGTAAGTCTATGAAGTGGGACCCCGTTTATGTTTTAAATATTGAAATTGGAAAAATATTTTATACAAAAATATTTTGTTTTGCTGCTCTATATTTTGCAAACAACGTTATGTATACAGGGTGTATTAAAAAGTCGTACAAGAACAAAGTTCATTTTTAAATGACTCCCATATTTTTTGTTACATTTTGTTTTCTGCATAAAATTCTAGATATTTTTTATTCAGCATATCATATCCGTATGTTCAACTGTTTACGAGATATTCGCATTTAAATACAAATTTAGAAGGGAAAAATCCACTCATTTTTTAATGTTGTTTAACGTTTCTATGGTTTCAGCGGTTTTTTGAGAGTTGCATAGTAACCATATATGCTATAGAGATTAATAAAAATGTCATATTGACAGTTTTATTAATCTGAAAAAAAATTGTTTTAATCGTTTTTTTCTTGTTTAAGGTTTTACCTATTTCTACTCATCATGTGATATCTAATTACCTATTAATTATTACTATGGGTGTTTTGTCACTCTACTAAAACCATAGAAACGTAAAACAATATTGAGAGATGAGCGGATTTTTTCATTCTAAATTCGTATTTAAATGAGAATATCTCGTAAACAATTGAATATAGAGATATGATATGTTAGATAAAAAATATCTAGAATTTTATGTAGATATCGAAAATGTAACAAAAAATATAGGGAGTCATTTAAAAAATTAACTTTGTCCTTGTACGGTCTTTATGATACACCCTGTATACATAACGTTGTTCGCAAAATATAGAGCGGCAAAAACCATATTATTTTTGTATTAAACATTTTTTTCCAATTTGAATATTTAAAGCAATAAATGGGGGTCCCACTTCACAGACTTACCCTGTATATATATATATATATATATATATATATATATATATATATATATATATATATATATATATATATATATATATATATATATATATATATATATATATATATATATATACATTTACTACGCTGAAGAGTTTAGGAAATCTATTACTACCTCTATGGTACTAAACCTTTAAACGAAAATTTAAAGGAAGGTAGGGGGAAATTAAAGAAGAATCACAGGCACACGCCGGTTGGACTGTAATGGCGGTTACTAAAACCACAGCAAGTCACATTTTAAAAAAACAATTGTTGCACCCGTATCACATCCAAACAGTTTAGAAACTTTTGCCATTGATATTCTTCAGCTGCTTCTATTTTGTCAATTTATTTGGAACAGAAAAATTTATGATCTAAATTTTAGTAATAAAATTTTATTTACCGACGAGGCGATTTTTACAAGGTCAGGAGTTACCAACCTGCATAAATATTTATGTCCATTAATTCCATTTTTTAAATATTGATTTGTTTAACCTACGTACACATCATCGCAGTTTTAACATGGTATTTTATATACTACAATCTTTGGATAAAATTAGATCTTAAGAGATTATATCCCTTATGACTAACAAGAATGTCGTGTTTTTTAAAGGCATTTTGTTTTTTTTTCTGATAACCTGTGTACTGTATTGATAAGTAATTATTGCCGTTGTTCCTTCTTAACTTTGCATAATGATCATTGTAAAATTTGTTTAAAAATGTAAGTCACGAGTTTTTTCAGATATTTGTTTGTTTTTGAGCCTACTTTGACTTTTTTAATTGCTTGGTTCCTGTATTCTTGGTCGAATAATTTAATAGCTCTGTCAGCTATCCCAATTATTATAGATTTCTTTTGGGACAAAGAAGGACGGGGTTCAAAATGCAAATACCTGAAGAAACCATGTTTCCTTAGTATACCGCTGGGTTCTTAATTTAGAATTTTTATAAGTATGATGTATAAAAAATTATTTTTTTTTTGAAAAAAAACTATTAACATTAAATTTTCAACTACAAACCTAAATTCTGAAACAAAAAAAATACATGTTAATATAAATACTAATTATAAAAATAATTTTAACTAAATCTCTAAACATTTAAACCAAAAAAAAAACTAATAAATAAAGTAAAATAAATCAAACAGTTTTTAAAGAAAAACAAATATCTAAAAATTCTTAGACCAGACAAATAAAACAAAACAGTTATAATGCACTTTGCAGTATACGATGAAAAAATAACCAATTTGCTCTAGGACCACATCACGTATGAATAACTTTAAAAAACGACTCCACCAATATTATTTTAAGACCAATTGTATACTGCATACAATACAGACGTACCTATTGTCGTAGCTAAAGAGATCATTAGAAAAAATTAAACAAAACCAAATAAATCTCTTTACCGATACACTCCTTAACTTCTTTCGATTTTATAAACAAATACAGAGTTGCGCTATTGGCGATTCAATATCGGGCGTTATAGCACTAGTCCTAAAAGACATAGAAGAAACCATAAATCCAACATGGTCTCTTCAGGTTTACCACAGAACAGGAAAAGAAAAATAAAGTTTATTTATTAGACCGCACACTTCGTCAAAACAATTCTAAATAGAGAACCCAGTGGTAGACTAAGGAAATATGGTCCTCCAGATATTTGCATTTTATATCCCAACATTCTTTTTCCTAAAAGTTAACTATAATAATTAGGCTAGTTAACAGAGGTAATAAATTATCCCACCCAGAATACAAAAACCAAGCAGTTAAAAAAGTCAAAGCAGCCTTGAAAATAAACAAATATCCGAAAAAGCTAGTGACTAACATTTAAAAAAAAATCCACAAATTTTACAATAATTATAATGCTTATTTAGAAAAGAACAAAAAACAAAGGCAATACCTACTTATCAATACCCTTCATACCTGGGTTATTGGAACAAATTCAAAATATCTTTAAAAAACATGACATTGTTGTTAGTTACAAGAGACATAATCTCTTAAGATCTAATTTTGGCAAATTAAAACCAAAAATACTTAAAGATCGCAAAACTCACGTATTTTATGAAATACCATGTAAAAACTGCGATGGTGTGTACGTGGGACAAACAAGGCAATGATTAAAACATAGAATAAATGTACATACATAAGATACAAAAAAAAAACAAAATGGCTTTGACCAAACATAGCAATAAAATAAAACACTTTTTTGCTTTCGAAAATGATAAATTTTTTAAAACTAATAACCACCCTAAAAACCGCAAATTTTACGAAACAATAGAAACTAAAGAAACTAAAATCCGTTAAGAGTGCATTTTCGCTATACCTTAGGGGTCGGGCCAAAGGACGCGGAGACGGTGGGCGGAGACTAACAAATTCTCACTACCACAATTTTCGTATAGCCGCATTTAAAATATTATATTTTATTTAGGTTCTTCCAAATTCGGTGTATCGATGCGATGTTGTTTCCGATTGCAAGCCTACAGGCGATAACGTTTTTCGGTAACTATTTTTCACTTAAATGACATAAATTATACACCATTCATTTTAAAGGTAAGGAAATAATCTATACCTCTGCTGTAACGAATTTTTGAAATATAAGTCGAGTTAAGAGAAAATAGTATCTAAACATAACCGATTTTAGGGTGACTTTCATTCAAGGAAATATTAAAACAAAATCCAAAAATTAAAAAACTATTACAGCAGAAGCCTAGATTTAAGTGTTGGCTTTTATATAGTTTTTGAAAATTATCGATAACTTATATCGTTTTTGAGAAAAAAATTATGCCCCGAACCCCAAATTGGATTCAATTTTCGCGTCGTAAATGGAGAGACACAAGAAATTAAAGCAAAATTTGCCTTAATATAATTTAATAATAATTATTTCTTGCTTAAGAGGATTCATACCTGCTGTTTACAAGCTATTTTTTTTTTAAAGAATGGCACCAAAACTAACGAACGAAATTAAACAAAATTTTGGAAATATATTCTAAATATATCGACAAATGAGGGAAAGGTATTGAGAAGTACCAATTTTTAAAAAAAAAACTTTCGGTTTTGTTATTGTGTAATATTTATTTTTTTTTTAATACTTTCCCTCATTGTTTACCATTTTCCCCATAATTTATGAAAAGACCAAAATTTTAAATAAACCCCTAGTTTTTTGTCAAACTTTTAAATTTCGTAATTAATAAATTTTTGAAAAAAAAACGAAACCTTTAGATTTTTAAAACATATTGGCAACGCAGCACCCCTCATAGGATGTCGACGTGGTGGCAGGTGGCATGGGATGCGATTTTCATGTCTATTTTTAGCAGATTAAAATAATATTTGTTAATATTAGCGTGTCTGTTAATTTGATTTCCCTTTTTGAAGATGGGACGGACTAAAATAAAGAAAATGAATGTGGTAGAAAACGATTATGTCTGTTAACAAGTCGGAAAATAGACGACTTGCTATGAAAACGGTAAGTAGGATATTATTGTTATGAAAGGTTTATAATTAGGGTTGCCATAATTTATTAGAGTAATGTCCGGACGGTCCATCAGATCCTAGGATAAATAGCAGCGATTGTGAAACGCGTGCACGAAATTTTTTCTACTATTTTACCTAACTGAAATGGTTGTAGAAATTAGACAAACTAGAAGTAAAACTACTTACTGAACAGAATACAGGCAACGCGTTGCGACTAGCTGCTGCAGCAAATATTCAAAATCCGGACGCATTTACGAGTCCTGACAAAAGTCCGGACATGGATAATAAATCCGGACATATGGCAAGCCCATTTATAATATGATTTTTCGACTACTATTAATACTATAAGTAAAATACAAAAATTAATTTTCAGGAAACAAAATATAGGATCAACAAAGTCTAACCATAGTTTTAGCAGTGCTATGCAGACGAACAGGTAAAATGGTTATTTTTGTATCTAGAGTGCGAAATACTACTTTGGTGATACATTGATTGTACAATCATTAAGCGTGCGATGTATTTCGAGCCGGGCAACCCCGGGTTTTGCAGCTAGTATTATTATATAAGTGTATTTTCTGTTAAATTATTACGTGGTATTATTTTATAAGTTGTCTTATTTTTTTTATAATTGCACTTTTCTTGAAATTTATTTGCTGTTATTTATATTATTACGTGATATTAATTAATAATAATTAATTTTAATCTTTTTATAAATGTACTTTTTTATAGTTTATGAAAATTTTCTGTTATTTTATTACGGGGTATTATTTTATAATTTGTTTTACTCTTTTTAAAATTAAACTTTTTTAAAGTTTGCAGTTGTATTAATACGTTATAATTTGTTTCAAATTTTCAATAATTGCACTTTTTTAAATACCTGATGGAAAGGAAACAAATTACACAAACATAAAATGTCAATGTCAAATATGAAAATAGAGCTTACGTTAAACTAGGTAAGTTTTCTCAATAAACTAAAAATGTCGCTCAGTGAAAAAGACCTTATTGAATTGCAAAATATGGTTGGTCATATTTTCAAATAGCTTGACAGAATCGTGCCAAAATATAGGAGCATTCTGTGTGAAATATGAGCTTTTAAATGATGTATCGTAAGCCGTATGTACAGTGACTGAATTAAAATCTCGTACACCTAATTTTTCCCAGTGTGATGTTGGCTTTGCGTACCTGGATCACCTGGAAATATACCTTACTTGACAAATTGTTATATGTCACACATTTCAAAATTATATTATTTTACTTTTTTTAATTTTGGAAAATGAATGAACTAGAGAAGGCGAGAGTAATTACTCTATTCGAAGAAGGTGTTTCTCTGGGAAGAATAGCTCAGCAAGTTGGGAAATCAAGAAGCACTATGATCTGATTGGTTTTTTTTGCGAAACAATCCATTTCAGACAGCTGTAGAAGCACACAACCAAACTAATTTTCCTGGGACAGTAAGAACGGCAAGAAATCGTATTAGGAAAAATTCGGAATTGCGAAGCAGTGTAGCTGCTAAAAAGCCATTTTTGACCGATATAAATAAAGAGCAAAGAATGGGGTTTGCACTGGAATATTTACCGCAAGGTATGGATTTTTGGAAAGGGGTAGTATTTACCGATGAGAAGATTTTTCAATCTTATTATAGCGGGCAGACTAGAGTGTATAGGCCGCAAAATACACGGTACGAAGAAAGATATACCCAACATGTTAAAACAAGTGGAAGATTTTCTGTTAATGTATGGGGGTATATGTCTTCAGAGAGCTAGGCATATGCCACCGTATTCGAGAAAGATTTAATAGCAAGCTTATATACACATACTCAAAATGTTATTTATATATATATATATATATATATATATATATATATATATATATATATATATATATATATATATATATATATATATATATATATATATAATATATATAATATAATATATATATATATATATATATATATATATATATATATATATATATATATATATATATATATATATATATATATATAAACAACAAGAAATAATCCTAACATGTTGTTTCAGGTTCAAAGAGCATGTCTTAGTAAATTAAGAAAATGTGTAGTTGTACAGGATGATTACTTTGAACACATACCTTAGTTAAATTTACGCATAACAGTTTTCTTTTTTTATTCTACTAATAATCATAAAGTTTCTACTTTGCTGTATGGTTTTATTGTTTTTATTTTTTTTTATTTTTTTTTTGTTAAAATAAATTAAGTTTTTTTTAACTTTTAATTTATAATTTTTAGCTGAAAATTGACTTTTGGTAGTAGATTTTGACATAAGGTTGATAGGGAGTCCTTAAGTACACCTTATTGAGAGCTCCAAGGTATATCACATCGCGAGCCCACAAGTATACCTTAATGATTTTAAATGCATTTTACGCGAAAACCGCTAGTCCTATACATAGGGATAAAGTATATCTTTTTTCAATAGAAAACTTAGGGGAATCTACCAGTAAGGTCAAAATGTTAAATATGGCAGTTACTGCAAAAATTTTGAAGTTTTTTACAAATTTGATAGTCCGAACCTGGTATCTTTCAAGGTTTGGGGTATGTTTATAGCAGTTAATGCAAGATAGTTATTAGCTAGAATTAATCAACAAAAAAAATCCAGATCGTTCAAGCCGTTCAAAAGTTATTAATAAAAAATCGATTTTCAATTGTTACCTTTAAGAGCTAATAGCTCGGTAAAGAGGGGGCATAGAGCAAAAAGTTATATGAAGTTGTTACCTTATTTTGATCCAATTTACGTGATCCGAAACTTTGGACTATACCTTTTGGGACATCCTGAAAAAAAGGTGTCGAATGGGAAAAACTTCTTTATTTTTAATTTTATCGAAAAAAGTTACCCTTAAAATTTTTTTTCCAACTTCTTTGAGTAACATTGGGATAGAAACATTTAAGATATTTTATACTCGGTGTTTAGAAAATTGAAAAAACTTTAAATGGTACAAAAATAAAGTGCATTTATTTAAGAAGATATTCAAATAAATTACTAGAAAAACTTATTCAAAAAATCGACCCACTTTTATTTATTTGTGATTAAATTTATTTTAATATCAATTTTTATTTTTATAATTAATTTTATTTTTATTTTTTGCTGTAAAGTAAGCATTTTAGGCTGACAATACTAGGGCTAATGAATTATAAAAGCGAAGTGTCAATAAAGCTTGTCACTATCAACGCGTACTAGTACAAAAATGAGTTGTTAATGTTAAATTGGTTAATTGATATTAAAATGATTTTAATCACAAATTAATAAGAGTAGGCCGTTTTTTTTAAATGGTATTAGAGACTATCTTTTAGTTTTGAACAACTTTTTCTGGTAACTGATTTCCATAGCTTCTCAAATGAATGCACTTTACTCTTATACCATTTATTTTTTTTTTAAACACCGCGTATAAAATATGTTAAATGTTTTTATCCCAATCTTACTCTAAGAAGTAGCAATTTTTTTTTATCAAAAGTAGCTTTTTTTGATAAAATTAAAAATAAAGAAGTTTTTCTTTTTTAACACCTTTTCCGTGAACATTTTTTTTAAATCTAAACATCATTATTAACTGTATTGCTCTTATTTTCTAATGGTTAATTACATGTCTTTTTAATAATTTTAAATAATAAAATTTTTATAATAAATTATAAAAAAAACGAGGTAGGATAAATAAAAAAGAAACTAACTTAAAAACTTTTTGCCAACCCTCGATCTTTCAATTTTCTTGAAAGTATTTTATCCATCCATCCTGGGCAAAAAAGGGATGATGCGAGTAGGATAGACGACCGCGCCAACGCCCAAATTATTACGTAATCTATGCCAAAAAAAAGTAGCCAGACTGCGTAATATAAGGACCTCTTTAGGTTAGGTTAGCGTCAAAAGTTTTCAAATTATGCAGAAAATCCTTCACGACTACTAGTAAGTAACCTTATTCATTATTAAGAATATATTTTAATTATTTTTACATTTTTATGTAATAAAGGGCATATTATGTAGAAAAAAAAATTTCTGTCCCTAAATCATAAAAATAAAAGTTCCAAAAAATAGTTATTGCAATTATTTTTGTATATTTTTTTTATATGTATATATATATACAGGGTTCCACAGATTCGAGTGCATGCATGGGGATCTCGGAAACCGTAAGAGATAAGAAGTTAAGTTTAAATTACGGCAAAGTTGTGTATTTGCGTAACTAACCATATCCACTTTAGAAAGTTGCAAAATTCCAAATACTTCCGAAGATATCCGGAAAAAACCGAAATTTGCGGATTTCGTTTTTATTTTTTTCAGACGTTATTTAAAGAGATATGGAAAAACCAAAGACACTTTCTCATGGCCACTTTTTAAACTCTACAAAACAGCGTTGAGAGATTTTCCGTACGACGTTTCGTTTTCGTTAAACCATCATCAACTTAATTGTTTTAAATACAGACCTGGGTTTTTTATTTTTTTCTTGAGCCACTTATTATCCCAATTACAAAAATGTATAACACTTAATATTTATTAACAAATATGAAACGCCCCTATAAAAACTAATGTGCGTTCCTTGTCTAGCTCATTGTCTCTTATGGAAAATATGTTTATTTATCGGAAAAACATTAAGTGTTATACATTATTGTAATTGGGATTATAACTGCTTCAAAAAATGCAATAAACAATTGAGTGCCGTATTTAAAAAAATAAAGTTGATGATGGTTTGACGAAAACGAAACGTCGTACGGAAAATCTCTCAACGCTGTTTTGTAGAGCTTAGAAAGTGGCCATGAGAAAGTGTCTTTTGTTTTTCCATATCTCTTGAAATAAGGTCAGAAAATAATAAAAACGAAATCGGCAAATTTCGGTTTTTCGGATATCTCTGGAAGTACTCGGAATTTTACAACTTTCTAAAGTGGAAATAGTTAGTTACGCAAATACACAACTTTGCCATAATTTAACCGACTTCGTATCTCTTCCGGTTTCCGAGATCCCCATGCATGCACTCGAATTTGTGGAACATATATAAATATAAATATAAATATATATATATATATATATATATATATATATATATATATATATATATATATATATATATATATATATATATATATATATATATATATATATATATATATATATATATATATATATATATATATATATATATATATATATATATATATATTACTACGCTGAAAATTTAAAGGAAGGTAGGGGGAAATTAAAGAAGAATCACAGGCACACGCCGGTTGGACTGTAATGGCGGTTCCTAAGACCACAGCAAGTCACATTTTAAAAAAACAATTGTTGCACCCGTATCACATCCAAACAGTTTAGAAACTTTTGCCATTGATATTCTCCAGCTGCTTCTATTTTGTCAATTTATTGGGAACAGAAAAAATTATGATCTAAATTTTAGTAATAAAATTATATTTACCGACGAGGCGATTTTTACAAGGTCAGGAGTTACCAACCTGCATAAATATTCATGTCCATTAATTCCATTTTTTAAATATTGATTTGTTTAACCTACGTACACATCATCGCAGTTTTAACATGGTATTTTATATACTACAATATTTGGGTAAAATTAGATCTTAAGAGATTATATCCCTTATGACTAACAAGAATGTCGTGTTTTTAAGAGGCATTTTGTTTTTTGTTTTCTGATAACCTGTGTACTGTATTGATAAGTAATTATTGCCGGTTTTCCTTTCTAAATTTGCATTGTGATCATTATAAAATTTGTTTAAAAATGTTGGTCACAAGTTTTTCCAGATATTTGTTTGTTTTTAAGTCTGCTCTGGCTTTTTTAATTGCTTGGTTCCTGTATTCTAGGTCGAATAATTTAATAGCTCTGTCAGCTATCCCAATTATTATAGATTTCTTTTGGGTCAAAGAAGGATGCAAAATGCAAATACCCGAAGAGAACATGTTTTCTTAGTATACCGCTGGGTTCTTAATTTAGAATTTTTATAAGTATGAAGTATAAAAAATTAATTAATTTTTTTTTTTTTGGAAAAAACTACCAACATTAATTTTTTAAGTAAAAACCTAAATTCTGAAACAAAAAAAAAATTAAATGTTGTAATATAAATACTAATTATAAAAATAAATTTATCTAAATCTCTTAACATTTAAACCAAAAAAAAAACTAATAAATAAATTAAAATAAATCAAATAATTTTTAAACAAAAACAAATATCTAAAAATTCTTAGACCAGACAAATAAAACAAAACAGTTATAGTGCACTTTGCGGTATACGATGAAAAAATAACCAATTTGCTCCAGGACCACATCACGTATACATAACTTAAAAACGACTCCACCAATATTATTTTAAGACTAATTGTATACTGCATACAATACAGACGTACCTATTGTCGTAGCTAAAGAGATCATTAGAAAAAATTAAACGAAACCTTTACCGATATACTCCTTAACTTTTTTTGATTTCATAAACAAATACAGGGTTGCGCTATTGGCGATTCAATATCGGGCGTTATAGCACTAGTCCTAAAAGGCATAGAAAAAAACCATAAATCCAAACCTGTATATTAATGTACCGTTCTTGTTTAGATACGTAATTATGTGCTAAACAAATTAAATAATAACCAAAAATTACGGTTTACCACAGAACAGGAAAAGAAAAATAAAGTTTATTTATTAGACCGCACACTTCGTCAAAACATTTCTAAATAAAGAACCCAGTGGTAGACTAAGGAAATATGGTCCTCCAGATATTTGCATTTTATATCCCAACATTATTTTTCCTAAAAGTTAACTATAATAATTAGGCTAGTTAACAGAGGTAATAAATTATCCGACCCAGAATACAAAAACCAAGCAGTTAAAAAAGTCAAAGCAGCCTTGAAAATAAACAAATATCTGAAAAAGCTAGTGACAAACATTTAAAAAAAAAATCCACAAATTTTACAATAATTATAATGCTTATTTAGAAAAGAACAAAAAACAAAGGCAATACCTACTTTCAATACCCTTCATACCTGGGTTATTGGAACAAATTCAAAATGTCTTTAAAAAACATGACATTGTTGTTAGTTACAAGAGACATATTCTCTTAAGATCTAATTTTGGCAAATTAAAACCAAAAATACTTAAAGATCGCAAAACTCACGTATTTTAAGAAATCCTTGCCGCCTACTATATAGTATACAGCTGATAGCATTGCCCGTTACTCTCAGTATGCTTTAAACTATTTACAAGTCATGTGTATACAGGCCGACCCTCAAGTACGTTTCGATATTGAAGGAGGTCGTTCTATGAACAATTCCAGGAAAAAAAGTACATATTAGGTATATATAGGTATATATAGGTCCGCAAACGCTTCGTTTGCAAGATGAGTGTTAAAATTCACAATTTTTTTATATTTTTTTATTTACCAGAAACATCTTAACCTTAAATTTAGAACAAAATAACAGCTCCTCAAACACCATATTTTGCAGATATTAAAAATTTGTGGGACTCACCAGTGGCGTAGATAATAGAAATCGGCCAAGGTTTTTTTACGGAATCGATGATACGCCACTGACTTTTTTAAATTGTGTCGGTTTTTTTAATATCCCAACTTAAAATACACAAAAAATATCTCTTGGTATTTTTTGATACAATGAGCCATTTTTGAGGAAAAAAATAAAATACATCATATGCGTTTATTTAGAGTGATTAAGAATACAAAACAAATAAAATGTAGGAAGGATCTTCTTTGCTTTTATTGTATAAATAACTTATTACTATACTATACGATACAATATAAATAAAGAGTTTTAACTTTGGTAACACAGGATATTAAGTACAAAAACGGTTTCGTTTAATTTTTTTTGGCGAATTTTAACACTTGTTCTTAACTTTTTTCCTTAGAATTGTTTATAGAATGACCCCCTTTAATATCGAAACGTACTTACGTTTTAAAGGCATATTTTTGTCACAAAAGCCTTTTTGTTATCCAGAAATAGTGTACACTTTTTTGTAAATAAACCCTTTGTTATCATGAGTATAATTTAGAACTAGGTGTTTAGTATGCTAGTTTTTACTTAAGTACTCTAACTTTTAAAGTAGTGAAGTTAGATGCATTTTTACTACAAGACTTAAATTTGTTTGTTTATAAACATAACCATAAAGCCATTTTTAAATTTATGTAATAAGTCTAAAAGTTTCGTATAAAAATTAAATACGGAACTTATTTGAGGAGCTTTCGTTCAAATGTAGCTATATCCCTTTTTTTGGTTATATGCTTTTTTTGCGATTTTCAGCTAATTTTCACAAGATCTATTAACTCGCGCGATCATTTGTGTTCTAAACGGGCTATTTGCATTTTAAAGTCGCATATAAAGTCGGCCTTTTGCATCAGAACCGGCTATATCCTTTTTTGGCGATCAAAGGTGATTATATCTAATAGCCCAAGAGCTGAAACCAATTTTTGGGTAGGTATTTGAGGCAAGCTGAAAACTTTTCATATACCTCTCCTATTATACCCCAATATGGAAGTGCAGACCTGGCTGGTGAGTAACGGGGCCAAATAAACCCCTAAATTTTAAAAAATATTATATCTTTTTTCTAAAAATATATTTGAGGCAATATGCCATTTTTAGATGTTGTAGTTTAATGTTTAAAAAATAAAAAAAACAATAAGCCAGACGATTGGATCGGGGTTTTAACATTGCCAGGCGCGTGCAAAAATATTTTGCAAAAAAATATAAAAAATGTATTTGATGCAACTTGAAATTTTAATAGGGTATTATTTATAACTAAAAAATAAGATTTCCAAAAAACAGATCATTTTAGTGAAACTTTCTACATGCCAGGTAATCTAACAAATTATGTATAGGTGCGACTGAGTATTGCTATAGACAAGCTGTAGTGTAAGAGAGAACTTTTTTGGGAATTTTGGAGTAAAAAAATAGAAAACTGTGTAAATTTATTCTAAAAATGGTTTATAAAAAAATGATTGTGTTGATTTGTGTGTGTTTAATGAATATGTCCATTTAACACTTGTGTTTTTTTATTATAAAAAAATTGTTATTTAGTCAATTGTAATACAAATCTAAGTGTAATGAATTACTTAAATATTTGACATTGGTGCAAAAATATTGGTCATTTCAACAAATCTCAAAAGACAATAGAAATTTATTTTTCAACAACTTTTGTTTTAAATTTTTTCCATCAGATTCATATTTTTGCTGCAACATCCAAAATCCATATAAACTGCTCAACAAAAAGATCGTACCATTTAATTTTTAGACCCATTTTCAAACTGCTATAACTTTTTTAAAAATTAACTTTTTTGAATATCTAAAACAAAGTTTAAAACCACGTTTCTTCTACTTTAAGCTGTATTGCATTTAGTTTTAGTAAGATGATATTGTCATGATGTACAGGGTGATCAATGGAGTGCCACAAAAAAACAAAAAATTCGAGTGTGTCCCATTTCAGTGGTAATTTTTTTTGGTCGTTATAATATGGGTTCTTACCAAGGTCATATCAATATCTTTAGACGTTTATGCCAGTTTTTAAATTGAGGACCTCTGGCTTGCGATACACTTCTAAACGTCAAATTTTGGTAATCAATTCTTTAAAAAGCCATAACTGAAAAATGGATTAACGGATTTTAACGAGTGTTTTATATTTGAAAAGCTCATTTTATGTAGATTTTTTATGTCCTAAGCACTTTTCTATAGGTTATAATTTTATGAGTATACGTAGTAGGCCAACAAATACCAAAAACGTAGTTGATTTAGAAATCCTAAATATAGGGTAAATAATTGAACGCCAAAGGCACCATATGTGTGTGTTTTGTTTTAAAAATGGCCAAGTTGAAGTTTGTGTCAATATCTCGAAATGATTTCTACCGTTAATCGATTTATATTGTTTAAGTGCCTGTAAACTTATTCAGAAAAAATGCGTCGTTATTATGGCATTAGGTCTGAATGGTAGGAATTCCAACAGCGTCTTAAAGTTTTGAACATTCTTAAACATAAATTAGGGTATTTGGTGTTGTACACCATAATATACGGAGTGATTAACAAAGTGCTTTCAAATTTATTATGGTATCCGTAATTACCACAACATTAGGTACAGAACGGCCTTGTTTGCGCAAGTTGTTTTAGATTAAAAATGTTAGGCTTGAAACTCTCTTTAGTACATTTGGGGTCCAAAAACTTACCGCACTATATTTTTAAGTTGATTTTAGCTTAGTTTTGCCATTTTCAAAGAGTCAAATTACCTCAATAGCAGCGATACGTTTCTATAGCAACGATGAAATAATGTCATTGTCATAAAACAGTTTGTAAGTCAAACTTTCATACAAATTAAACAACCTACATTCATCCGTAAACATTCACCTACTTCATTCTGCTATCCCCCAGTTAGCATGATCTACAGCCCAATGCCTTCTTGTAGCTCTATGGGTAGGCTGCAAAGCAGGGCAAACAGTACGCCTGCGCGCCTTATGTCCTCGCCCATGAAGCCGTCTCCTGATAGTGTGTTTGAAGACCCTTACGACACTTGCTGCTTGGAAACTTCGGCAATTTTTGGTAGCATTAAGAGTCCTACAGCGATTGACGTTTCGTATTATTAGACGATCTTGCCTAGCTGTTGTTTTTCTGGCTCGTCAGCAGGCATCCTGTTGAAGGTAATTTGGACTACCATGGGCTCGTGCTCTAGCTAGTGTCCGTTTAACAACAAATATTGTGGTGCCCACAAATACCGCAATGTTCGGTATAGTACGGCCTTGTTGACGTAATCTGCTTAAGATTAAAATTATTAGTCATGTTACTCTTTTTAATACATTTCGGTGTCTAAAAACTTGCACTATATTTTGTAGTTCATTTTCGCTTAGTTTTGCCATTTTTAAAGAGTAAAATTAATCGATCAAACGAACTTACCTGAAGTGAAGTTCGATCGTAATTATACGATGGTCCAGTCCGAAGACATCACTTTATTTATTTACTATGTAGTCCGCTCCTGGAGTACTAATCGCGCACCGAGTTTAAAGAAACAACGGGTAACCCCTCCGCCACCCGGCCACATTCCGTGCATTCTATTATATTAAATCATTTGTTAAAAGAAAATATGGCTTGCCCTGCTCGCAACTTGGGAGGGTTAAATAGGGGGTGGGAGTGATGTCTTCGGACTGGACCATCGTATAATTACGATCGAACTTCACTTCAGGTAAGTTCGTTTGATCGATTAATTATACTTCTAGGTCCAGTCCAAGACATCACTTTTTATTTACTATGTAGATGTTTAAAGATAACGTAAAGGTTGCGAGCAATGTTAAGCTAACTGCTAACACTGCAAAGAAAACAAAGTAAAAAATAAACTCATTTAAGTATGTTTGTTAATATATTAGCAAACTTTATTACATATTTAAGCCAAAAATGAACGTAAATCTTTTGAAAAATAGCATAAAATGCCCTACTTAGTTCTTACTACCTAAGTTTACAAAAACTAATGGTAAAGTATTTCTATTAAGAAATTAATGCCTTAAAGGGTCACAGAAATTAGGTTAAACATAACTTATTATTTCTACTGAGAATAAAATGTGGTTATGCTAAAGAAAAACTAGTTATTTATATCTAAAATTGCATTGGCAAATTCGGTATTTGTATTTAGTGGGCGGTTATAAAATCTTGCAAATGTGGACTGTTGTGTCCAACCGGCTGTTTTACAAATTACCTCCATGGAAACGCCCTTTCTTAATGCCGCTGAGGTTGAAGCGTGTCTTCCGAATGGGGTTTAAAAATGGTTGTGTCTATTCCCGCGGAGCAAGAATTTGTTTCACCCATCTACTTAAAGTATCCTTGGATGCCCGACCATGCGGGGTTTTATGCGTTATGAATAGGAAATCATTGTTTGGGTTTCTAGAGAAGCTGTTCGGTCGATATATTCTGTAAGAGTACTGGCTACGCAAAGTAAAGGTTTTTGTTGAAACTTTGGAATATGCAAGCTGGGTTGAGATTTTCCAACACGACTAGTTTTAATTGGATCAGATATATTAATAGTAATTTCTGTACTACCCTGTATTATATTTGAAAGGCGAATTAAATGAATTGTCTGAAGTCTTTCTCCTGTGACAAGAGCCAACAGCACGGTTAATTTAATTGATAGGGTTCGTAGACTTAGTGGTAATGGTAAATTTTCGATATAGTCTAAAAGAGGCGTAGGGTCCCATGTGGCTGTATATTTTGGTTGAGATGGCAAGTCGGGAAATACTTTTTAAAACGTTTAATTATAGGATTTTCAGCTAAATTTGTGGAACAAATTAGTGATAGGGCAGATGTGTGTGGAGTTGAAGGTACCGTATGATATATTAGTTTTATTTTTAGATCCTCCAGAAACAATAGGACATCCTTAATCCTAGGACTAAACAATAAGATGTTCTTATTTAACAATACGACCACCATAGTTTGTAGGTGTTTTCATACTGTCGTAATGTAGAATTTGAAACCGATGAAATAATAGTACTTATTGTCGATTCTGGAACATCTCTGCTTAGAAAAGCCTGCCTGATAATTTTGCTCCCACCAGGGTAAGACTCCTGGACATCGGGTGTAACCTAAAGAATGGAGAAGAGAGTAAATTGGGTGAAGGATGAAAATATATTTCTTGCTGCACAATTAGTTTTCGAAAAAGTGGATACCACGGTTGTGAAGGCCACCAAGGTACTACCAAAATACCAACAGCCTTATCCTGGATAATTTTTTTGGAGGGTCCGAAGAATTAAAGTAAAGGGAGGGAAAGCATAGAAGTAATACCTGTTCCAGGAAATCGTAAAAGCATCCACATAAGTAGATCCTGGATCTTTATGCCACGACACGTACAACTTGCATTTGTGGTTTATATGCGAGGCGAAAAGGTCGATTTCTGGTTTTCCTAAAGTGGTAATTATCTGAGTGAAAGCTTTGGGGCATAAAGGCCATTCCGTTTCAAAACTTGAATTTCGAGATTCGGCGTCTGCAATGATGTTGTTTTTTGATGGAATATATGATGCGAAAAGCCAAAGGTTTCGTTCCTCGCACCATTGCCAAATTTGTTTTGCCAAACCACAAAGGTCCGGATATTGAACACTCCCCATTCGATTAATGTACGAAACGGCGGTTGTATTGTCGCATCTAATTAATATATTGGAATTTTTTAAATTCTTTGCATAACATTGTAATCCGAAAAGGTTGCCAATAATTCCAAATTATTTATATGTAGGTCTTTTTGAGAATTTGACCAAAACCCATGTGTTCGACCCTGCTCACAACAAACACCCCATCCTCTAAGGGATGCGTCAGTAAATATGGTGATATCAAATGTATCATATCTTATATCATTAGAAGCTTGTAATATATTATTTTTCCACCAATGAATGTCGGTTTTTACGCTTTCAGAAATAGACATGGTTGCATTATAGTTTCCATTATTCTTGCGTAATGCTAAGAATTTTTCCCTTTCTAGAGCTTTACAATATAGGAAACCATATTTTACACCCGGACAGGCCGATGTTAAAATGCCAATAAACCTAGCAAAATCTCGAATCCTACATTCTAGTTTATTTAGATAATGTGAGGCCAGTTTAATTATATTGCTTTTCTTATCATCTGGAAGTATTATTTTTAAATTAACGCTGTCAACTAAAAAACCAAGGAATTTTATATGGGTTGTAGGAACTAAAATACTTTTATTTTTGTTTATTACAAATCCTAATAATTTTAACAGATTAATTGTAATCTTTGTATTATTAAGACATGACCCATATGAGTCCCCAAACACTAAAAAATCATCCAAATAATTCACAAGAGAAATGCCTAGGTTGCGAAGATAAGAAACAACTGGCCTCATTATTTTTGTAAAGCACCGTGGTGCAGTATTCAAACCGAATGGTAAACAAGTAAAACGATATAGCTGACCTCCAAATTGAAACTTAAGGTATTTTTGGTGGTCCTTATGTACAGGTATTAAAAAATAGGCGTCTTTAAGATCGATAGTGCACATATAAATATTTTTGTGAGTAAGTTTAATAACTGTTCGTAGATCTTCCATTTTAAAATGTGGGCATTCGATAAATTCATTCAACTGCTTTAAATTTAAGATAAACCTTTTTTCCCCATTAGGCTTGTTCGCAAGGAAGATTGGAGAAATAAACTGATCAGGACTTGACTGGGAAAAATGGTTGTTAACTGTTTGGCGATATAATGTAGGTTTGTCCTTAAAAGGAATCATATAACCTTGAGTCCAGGATAAGACTGTTGAATTTGACGTAAGTTTAGACCAGAATTCAAGATAATATTTTAAGCGACCAGCAAATGGAATATGATTTACCTCTATCGCTTCTTGACTTGTTGACGTCTGTTCTGCGTGGTTTGTCTGGAGGAATTGCCCCTGTACTGTCTCACCTCCCTCCTTTGGTAAGACGGGCGATACCTGTTTAAAGCCCCTGCGGTTTTGGATGAACTGGCTCCCCCTCCTCTCTTTTCAGAATGGCCAAACTGTCGTACCGGTTGGGCGATATTACGTGAGGAAGTAGAGGACAAACGTAGTTCCTGGCCCGCTTTCTCTAGGGATTTTAAATTTTTTGCACGTTCACCTAAATCAGGGCCAAATAAGAATTCCCCAGGGGACAGTATTTTCTGTTAATTCTTTAACAGATTTGTTGAGTACTGGGCTTATAAGATATTTTCTCATTTTAGAAATATCATTAAAAGAGCCGCAAAAATACGTGCCGAGTCAGTCACGTTAGATAAAATTTTCTCCCTCGTATCCTTGGGAATATTATTTTCGTCTTCTAGAATGACATTGAGAGCCTTTCCCATGGCAGTTAAACCGTTACCAATATGCAATTGGTATCCGGAGTGAGTGGAATCTCTTGTTAAATGAGTAGCTGAAAGGATAGCTTTTACTTCGGGATTTATTTTAGGTGGAAACAATACTTTGCAATTAGACGGCACCCTTTGTTTTTCCCGTAGAATAGAAGATTCCTCACTCGATAACCCATTTACCAAAATATGGGACCATCTAGACGCTATAGCACTGTGCAATTTAAAATTAGAAACATTGGACTTCTCTGGGTCGACGCCCAGAATATTCAAAAGTATCCTCTGATAGTGGCACTGACTCATCATTAAGCATTAAAACGTCCTCTAAGTCCGGCCCTGTTTCTATTACAGATTCCGCCCCGCGCGGGGAACGACCATCCAAGATTTCCCGATGCTGCACAAGGTTTTTAGTGGGGGCCGTAGGCGTACTCCCTCTTTCTTTAGAATATCTCCCTCTCTCTCCCCCTCGCCTCGACACGCACGGTGATCGACTGCGATGGCGGCTTTGAGAATGAGACGATCGGTATCGTGAACGGTTACGTCTAGAAAAATTACTATAATGGCTATAACGAGAGTCCGATCTGCTCCGAGACCGACCCTCTCGATACCTATAGCTATTAGAATGAGATCGGGAACGGGATCTAATTTTCATATCCTTTAATTCTTCTTGTAAAATTTCCTTAATCATATTTCTTAAGGAATTCGACGATGGTTCCGATCCAGTGGCTTTTTCCTTAAATTCTTCCATATTTAGTTGATGTCTAAATAAATCTGACTTAGGATACTAAAGAGGGATACTTTTGTTTACTTACCGCCTTTAGAGTATAATGCACGGAACCGAAATAAAACACAAAGATAAGCAATTACGTGTGTTCGAGGGAAATCAGTGTGATTTCTATGCGGGGCGACCGCACGATTGTAGCACCAAAAAGCGAATGATTTAATATAATAGAATGCACGGAATGTGGCCGGGTGGCGGAGGGGTTACCCGTTGTTTCTTTAAACTCGGTGCGCGATTAGTACTCCAGGAGCGGACTACATAGTAAATAAATAAAGTGATGTCTTCGGACTGGACCTAGAAGTATAATTACCTCTACAGAAGACAAAAAGTTTTATTTGACTTACAAACTGTTTTATGACAATGACATTATTCCATCGTTGCTTTAGAAACGTATCGCTGCTATAGATAAATTCAATGTATCAAGTAAACATTTTTTTTGTTTTTTGTAGAGGTAATCTGACTTTTTAAAAATGCAAAACTAAGCTAAAATCAACTAAAAAATATAGTGCGGTAAGTTATTGGTCACCGAAATGTACTAAAAAGAGTTTCAAGCCTAACAATTTTAATCTAAAACATCTTGCGCAAACAAGGCCGTTCTGTACCTAATGTTGCGGTAATTACGGATACCATAATAAATTTAAAAGTACTTTGTTAATGACTCCGTATATTATGGTGTACAACACCAAATACCCTAATTTATGTTTAAAAATGTTCAAAACTTTAAGACGCTGTTGGAATTCCTACCATTCAGACCTAGTGCCATAATAACGAAGCATTTTTCGAATAAGTTTACAGGCACTTAAACAAATA
>JAHBCN010006583.1:0-48036 GCA_019359885.1 Listronotus oregonensis
TTTTCCTACACAGAATAATATCGACAAACCTGTTGTTAGACACCCAGTTCAAGAAAAATATGAGCCTCACCATATTCAACAAGGACTATTTCTGACTATTTTAAATTTGACCTATCCTAAGAGATGAATAGGCCGCGGATGGCCTTATTCCTGACCAGTGAGATCCCTGGATTTCAATCCATTAGATTTATTTTTTGGGGCCATATAAAATTTTTGGTACTCAAACAAGAAATCAATTCCTGTGATCAGCTATTACAACGTAATATCTCTTTATTGCAAAAACTAAAACATATTCCAAATTCAATTAGAGAGGCTGTTTTAAATTTAAATATCAGGGGAAGAAAGTGTAAAGAAGTCAATGGCGGTCATTTTGAAAGTATTCTAAGATTAATAATTTTATTTTTATGTTTTTCGTTTTTGCTGAACAGTATGCTTTAAACTATGTATTATTATCTTTTTGTTATTTTAGTTAATTATTGTTGAATTATGTTTAATTAAGTATTTCCAATCTTTTTCCCTTTAGCTATTATTCTTTTTTTAGTCATATTTCTTGTTAATTTGCAAAAGTCGTTTTTTTACCCTGTCACCTTGTGTATTTCCTAAATATTTGTCTTAGTGGCACAAAAAAATTAATAAAGGTGATAAAATTTAAACGAAGACCCTGGATCTATGCTCCTTAAACCCTCCAAAATAAAGGACAAATCTAATAACTTCTTTTTTAAAAGGGATTTAAAATAAAGCCTATAACGACAAAATCAATTATCAATAAATTACCAAACCTTTCTTTGTCGGAAAATTATTCCGTCAAAGAGCCGACAAGGACAAGGATTATTATTGGTACTTACATCTACTTCCTCTTTATTTTTAAGTTGAAACGCAACACAATATTTTTTTTAAATAACAATAGCCATCTGGTAAGCACGACAAATCCATGATTAATAAAATTGGACAATAGAATAAAATATGCTACCTTTATAAAAGACAAATTATTGTGTATTTTGAATCTTTCGCGGAAAAAAAGTCTAGTGCAAAGTAGCACTCGAGATCGCCAGTAAAATGGTCAGCCCGCGTGTTACATTCGAAAATACGACAGGCCTCTCGAATGGCGATGCCGCGTGTTACTTACCTCCATGCAAGCCGCACTGCTCCTTTAGCCCAGCGGGTTCAAATTGCATTTTTTTCCTTAAAAAAAAATCGTGAAAAATGATTTTTTTAATATAACTCGAAAACTATTGATTTTAGAAAAAAAGGTATTAGGTCAAAATAAATGGTCTAAATTAACTACGACATTTTTTTATATAAAATTTTTTGTAACCCTATTAGTTTTTGAGGTACGAACGATATAAATTTTAAGTAAAAACGCAAATATTTTGAAAACTTAAAGAGCTACGAAAAAATGAATAAAACAAAGAATATGGTTTTTAATAGGCCCTATAAAAAGGTTATACCGGGTGGTACATCGCCAGACTGGCCATAGGAAATAGCATGTAAATTTTGATACATCGAAATATTGGCTCCCCTATTGAATTTACAACAAAATTGTATTAGACTATTTTGAAGACGTTGATAAGATTAGCTCACATTCTAAATTTCTTTTTTTTCTGATAAGGCAATTAAAAGTTATTTAAGAAAAACCATTGGTAAAATCGTTGCATACCTGCTACATACCTTAATGAATCCACCAGTAATAAATAAAATGTCTTGTCCACTTTTTAATTGACATTTTGCTTTGTATTAGTTATTTCAAAATGTTTTACAGCATTAAAGAGAAAATAACAATGATTTAATGGTATTACATGGAAAATAGTTATCGAAAAGTATCCGACATGTTCTCTACGTTTTTTCCTGACAGACACATTCCAAGTAAGACAACAGTTTAAAATATCGTTCATAAGTTTGAGACAAAAGGTACTGTTAATTAAATCAACTTAGGCAAATAATAATGTACTCGATGGAAGAGCTCAAGAAAATAATGCCGATTTAGATGTTTTACTTCATTAGAAGAAAATAAAGGAATTAGGACCAGGCTTTTGGCAAAGTTGTAGGAAAAAGATCACAGCACAGTATACACAAATTAAAAAATATAAATATCATCCGTACAAATATCAAAGACATCAGGAATTAAAAGGCATGAATCAAAAGTTGTTTGAAGTTATGGAATTGGCGAATAACGATAGGGACTTCTTACGCAATATTTGTTTTAGTGACGAATGCACCTTCAGATTAAACAATAAACCAAACGTTTAAAACATCAGATACTGGAGCAAAGAAAATGAACACAGATTTGTATCTACAAATACTCGATACCCTCAAAAGGTAAACGTTTGGGCGGATTATTGGACCTTTTTTCTTGAATCACAATTTGGGAACAGAAACTTTTTTAGAACTATTACAAAATCAAGTGGGGCCGGCATTGGAAGAAGTTGCACATGACAATCAAGACATTTGGTTTCAAATGGATGGTTGTCCTGCACACAATTCACGAGAAGTAAGGGAATATGTTCAAAATGTTTTCAATGGACTCACGATAGAACCAAATTACACCATAAATTGGCCAGCTAGTATCCTGATTTTTCGCCAAACGACTTCTTCCTTTGGGGTCATATCAAAAATGTTATTTATACAAATTTAAGTTATCAAAATTTAGAAGAATTGAAAGTTTCAATTTCAGCGGCGTGCGATCGACTATCGGCATTTCAACTTCATAATGTAAGAACTGAATTTTATAACCGATTAGGATATTGCTTAGCAGTAAACGGAGGTCTGTTTGAGCATTTAATTAAAAAACATTAGCTTTTAGTTTTATTGTGTTGTGTTAAAACGTATTTTTAGACAGTTTTTAAGTGTGTTTTTTACCTTCCTATAAAATTGTTTAATTATGTAAAAATCTCATTAAGTAGTTCAATGTAATTACTTGTATTTATTAAATGATTACAACCATTATTTTCTATTCAATACTGTAAAACATGTTGAAATAACTAATACAAAGTAAAACGCAAATTAAAAAGTTGACAAGACATTTTATTTATTACTGGTGGATTCATTAAGGTATGTAGCAGGAATGCAACGATTGTACAAATAGTTTTTCTTAAATAACTTTTAATTGCCTTATCAGAAAAAAAACAAAATTAAGTATGTGAGCTAATCTTATCAACGTCTTCAAAATAGTCTAATACAATTTTGTAGTAAATTCAATAGGGGAGCCAATATTTCAATGTATTAAAATTTACATGGGATTTCCTATGGCCAGTCTGGCGATGCACCACCCGGTATACAACACATTTTTAATAAAATAAGTAATAAAGAAGATATAAGCAAAAAAGTGATTTTGGTCATTAAAATTTTTACTAATAACATTTTTTGGTACAAGTATACTAGCTCCAATTAATCTAAAAATTGATTTAAAATATTCTATTTATATAATAAAACATGTGCCAATGGGGGATAACCTGGTGGCTCGGATATTTTATTTAATTTTTTTGGACCAATAACGGTACTCATTTCGATCTACTTAAAAATTTCAACAAAAATAAAATTTAAACTTTATTTTATTGAAAAATTAAAAATAAGTGCCTCCTCTATCTGGGTGTTATATACCTGGCAGAAGGCTTAACATATCATGATCTTCTTGCTACTATGTGTATAGCTCATCGTTCAAATATTTTTATTATTGATTTAAATAATATTATTAATAATTTATAAAGACAGTAACTCGTTCAGAATGATCTTGAGAAAATTTGAATCATATTTCTAACATGAATTTTTTTTAAAGTTTATTAATTTTTTTAAATTAAATTAATGTATAAACTTAAATTTAATTATATTTTAAAGTAGTAAATAAGTAGGTAAATACAACAATTTAAATAAGAATGACTTTAAGCCTAGAATTAGTAGAGAAGAAAAAGGCAAATGTTTTAAAAGTTTTATGCTAATTAATGTATCAAAAATAAAATTTAGTGTTAAAAATATGATTAAAGTTTTCTCCAGATTATTCTGAACGAGTAACTGTCTTTATAAATTATTAATATTATTATTTAAATCGATAATAAAAATGTTTAAACGATGAGCTATACACATACTAGCATAGAAGATCGAGAAATGTTAAGAATCTTGCCAGGTATATAACACCCAGATTGAGGAGGCACTTTATATTTATTATTATTTTTAATAAAACAAAGTAAAACTTCATTTTAGTTAAATTTTAAGTGGATCGAAATGGGTACAGTTATCGGACCAAAAAAAATTAAATTAAATATTCGTGCCACCAGGTTATCCCCCATTGCCTCTTGGCACATGTGTATTAGTTTATTTCATTCAGTAAAGAAAATATTTGGAATTAATTTTTAAAAAGATTGGAGCTGGTATACTTACTTGTACCAAAAAAATATTGTTATTAGGCGAAATTTTTAATGGCCAAAATCACTTTTTTGCTTATATCTCCTTTATTACTTATTTTATTAAAAATGTTTATATAACCTATCTTATAAAGCCTATTAAATATCATATTTTTTGTTTTATACATTTTTTCGTAATTCTTTTAGTTTTTAAGATATTTGCGTTTTTATTTTAAATTTTAATCGTTAATATCTCAAAAACTAAAAGGGCTACAAAAAAGTTTATAAAAAAGAAATGATGTTGTTTTATTGGACCATTAATTTTGATTTTATACGGTTTTTTTTTAATTACTAGTTTTCGAGTTATACTAAAAAAAACGATTTTTCACGATTTTTTTTAAGGTAAAAAAAATACAATTTGAACCTGCTGAGCTAAGGCAGCAGTGCGGCTTTGAATTAAGTATAGTTCATAATAATTTTAAAAATGTTTCATGCGTATCTCTTATTAGCTTGCTTTTTGCGGTGGCCTCCCGGACTATTAGTGTTTATTTGTTTCCTTGGTAAATTGCAGATCATTTCAAATTTAACAACTCTACCAAAAGTGCAATTTATTTGATTAAATGTGCAATGCTTCATATTTAAATTGCCATTATTATTGTATTATTACTGTAAAGTAGTATACCGAATATTACATCCGGTTTAAAAAATTATGTACGTAATACGTAAAAAAAGTAATCGGATTTGCAATTTGGAAACTATACTCTTTTTTCGTGATTCCACATAAAAGTTAACAATTGTGTTGTGGATGAAGTTTTGATAATACAGCACGCTTCCTGTTAAAATTACGGATTTTACTCTTTTAATATTAAAGTTATTTAGGTTCTTTATTAAACCTCTAAGCAATTTTTCTTACTCAGCCTACATTATAAAGACTTTTTTGAGTTCAAGCACCATTAAATTACAAATAGCAATCTACTTTTCCAACGCAAATAAGAAAAAGGTTTTAAATTAAAAATAAAATTTAAATAAAATATACGAAATTATAGGTAGTCTTACTAACTTGCAAAATTTCGTAATATTATTATCCGCGCATTTTTGACCAGAAAAAATAATTATATTTTTAGTAAAAAAAAATATATAATAAAACTATATTAAAGAGAGTAGTTGTAAGGTCAGCTAAATTTTGAAAGTATGCAATGTTGGACAAGAAAATTGTTTTTTCTTTAATATGAACCAATAAAAATTATTATACATAGATTTAATTTTAAAATAAAATTACCTGATCCTAGGGTGTTACTTCTAAGATTTTATCTTGTCTTATATTAGAATAATTAAAAAAAACTACAAATGGTCAACTAGGATTTTTAATGGTCAACTAGAACCTTATCTACATTTTTTAACACTGAAAATAGTAATATAAGAAATAACAACAAAATTCAGCAAGAGCTTTTTTCGCACTGCAATGTTTAAAGTTATGCAAAAAGTCAACAGGGTGACATATATACATACGAGCGACCATTGTAAAATATTTTATCATAAATTTTAGCACACAGTTATTAAATAAAAAAGGAGTTTAGCCAAAACGCAAAATAATTGTAGCCACAAACACTTCTTTTTTAAAAAATTACAAACAATTTATACTTAATAAAGAAAAAAATAATTAAAATGCTGTAAATATCAGTATAAATAAAAAATACACTTAAATAAATTTCCTATATGCTTTGCTTTGTATCCAGGATTAAATCTAAAAGTGTTTAACTAGTCTAGAAAACGAAGCTGAAAAAAGTGCAAAAACCTTGCAATTTTTTTGAAAATGCATAAATTTTCATGAAAATTTGGGATTTTGTTAACTAACCCTTTTCTTTAAAATCTATATTATGCCGATGAGCGCTCTTTATTATTTAAAGGTAAAAACTACCCTTTATTGATAAAAACCTATAAAACTATACATTAAAACTTAAGTTGAGTAATATTTGACTTAAATAAGTTAAAAAAGTAGTATTTTTTTTTTTTTAAATATTATTCGAAATAACTTACCACTAATAATCAACCCCTATTATATTTAAAAAATATATTTACCCCAAAAAATTAATATATTATTAGTGTTTTGCATGAAAATTTGGAATTAGGTTAACTTACCCTTCTTTAAAATCTCCTTTATGCTGAAAGTTGTTTTTATTTTTTACGTGTGAAAACTACCCTTATTGCAAAAACCTTTAAAACTTTTATATTAAAGCTTAAGTTACATAAAATTAGGCTCTATATAAATAAAAATTCCTAAAAACATGATTTAATATATTTTAACGCTTAAAAACAATCATATTATAATTTAAAAAAAAAAAAATGTTTACCCTAGAAAAATTAAATATTTTACAGAGTTTAATTAAAAATGTAACGTAAATATTATCATTTAGTTTTGTATTTTTTTTTAATCCTCAATATTGCAACATCCCCACAACTTAAAAAGATATTGCACAAAAGAAAACAAAAAAAAAGAAAAAAACAAAATAAAATATCTTTAATGTATAAATAATGTTTTTTATTTATTTTTAAAATTATAAAGAAATAAATCTCTGTTTAGCCAAAACGCAAAATAATTGTAGCCACAAACACTTCTTTTTTAAAAAATTACAAACAATTTATACTTAATAAAGAAAAAAATAATTAAAATGCTGTAAATATCAGTATAAATAAAAAATAACCTTAAATAAATTACCTATATGCTTTGCTTTGTATCCAGGATTAAATCTAAAAGTGTTTAACTAGTCTAGAAAACGAAGCTGAAAAAAGTGCAAAAACCTTGCAATTTTTTTGAAAATGCATAAATTTTCATGAAAATTTGGGATTTTGCTTAACTAACCCTTTTCTTTAAAATCTATATTATGCCGATGAGCGCTCTTTATTATTTAAAGGTAAAAACTACCCTTTATTGCTAAAACCTATAAAACTATACATTAAAACTTAACTTGAGTAATATTTGACTTAAATAAGTTAAAAAAGTAGTATTTTCTTTTTTGAAATATTATTCGAAATAACTTAGCCACTAATAATCAACCCCTATTATGATTTAAAAAAATATATTTACCCCAAAAAATTAATATATTATTAGTGTTTTGCATGAAAATTTGGAATTAGGTTTAACTTACCCTCCTCTTTAAAATCTCCTTTATGCTGAAAGTTGTTTTTTATTTTTTACGTGTGAAAACTACCCCTTATTGCAAAAACCTTTAAAACTTTTATATTAAAGCTTAAGTTACATAAAATTAGGCTCATATAAATAAAAAAAAATTCCTAAAAACATGATTTAATATATTTTAACGCTTAAAAATCAACTCATATTATAATTTAATAAAAAAATGTTTACCCTAGAAAAATTAACATATTGTTACAGAGTTGTAATTAAAAAATGTTACTGCTCAAAAGTATTACTCATTTAGTTTTGTATTTTTTTTTAATCCTCAAAAATCCAGCCCTTACAATATTACAATGAAAACCGCGGTTTTTTTCAAAAATGGATCGAATCGCTTTTAGCGTCCTTCAAAAAATTTTGTTTTTTTGAGCCTTAGCTCCCTTAGTTTTTGTGACAAAAAGTTCTTTAAAAAACTATTTTGTTGGTTTTATTAAGATCTATAAGGTCCTATATATTAAAACTTTTTAAAATCCTTACTTTTTTAAAGGGGTGAGTTTAAAGGCTGAAACAAGGTAGTTCTCATCTTTACACACGAGTTTTAAACGTTTATATCTCATTGATTTACCGTCATACAGTAAATTAAAAAAAAGCAAAATATTTGTAATTTAAAAAGCTAAAATTTAATACAAGTAATTTTTACATATGGGAGATATGTTGTTTTCGAGTTATTTTCAAAAAAACGTCATTTTTTATTCAAATTCTGAAATTTGATTTTCACTTGCAGCTCCATCTTTTTCAAAACTAAGCAATTTAAATCGGTTAAAATTTTAAAATGTATTAATGATACATAGATACAGTGAATTGAAAAAGGGCTACGAATCATTTTAATTAGGGTGGTACTTCGGGGGTTGTTTTCGAAGATTTTTGCACTTAAAAAATTTGGTCCAACCTTATTTTAATTATAATTAACTTAAATTTTATATATTTATTTATATATTTTTTAAAGGAAGATCTTTGCAAATGCCTTAAAAAAGTTATCATTAGTATTCCTCGAAAAATACGTAGATTTTGCGTTATTTTCCTTTGAATCTCCAAAGTTTTGTGTTTGATGAATAACAGCTAACCTTTAACAAACCACAACTTGGTTTGTATTGGTTTCACAGCAATTACAAAAAAAAAATATTTTATTATTTTTTTAAAGCTACAATTTACAGTTATTTACAGTTTTTTGATAAAATGCATACTTATCGAGTTATTTGCAAAAAAACGATTAAAAACGTTGATTTTATCAAAGAAAAACACCGACTTTCGATCACTAATAACTCGAAAAGTATGCATTTTACAAAAAAAATACATAGAACATTTTTTGCTTAAAAACATTTTTTTATCAATTGCTGTGTCAAAATAAAGAAAAAAATTCCACCCTCAAGGTGAAGGCGCCCTTTGACATGATAGTCAGAACTTTTGCACACATTCTTTTCCACCCCTTATCTCTGAAGATGGAATTGTCTCTACCTCCAAAGAAAAAGCCGAACTATTTGCCAAACAATTTGCTGCCAATTCTACGCTTGATCCTCCTATTAATCTTCCTCTTCCAACAGTTGTCCCTGTTTCTCATAAAATGTCCTATATAATTTTTAAAGTCAAACAGATCAAGCGGATTCTTTCTTCTCTTAATACTAAAAATCGTCTGGGCTGGATGGCATACCAGCAATCGTCTTAAAAAAATGTGCTCCCGAGCTTGCACCCATCTTAACTCGCCTCTTTCGAATCTCTTACGACACGGGCATTTTCCCGGAGAGTTGGAAAGCTGCACGTGTGCGCTTCTAACTATAGATCTATATCTCTTCTTTCAGTTGTTTGCAAAGTAATGAAAAAATTCATTAATTCCCAAATCTTAAAGTATCTGGAAAAACATACGATCTTACATGATAGGCAATATGGATTCCGTTACAGTAGATCCACAGCTGATCTTCTTTCCTTTGTCTCACACAACTGGAACAAGTCCCTTGAGTTTCTTGGTGAATCCCAGATCGTTGCTCTTGACATACCCAAAGCTTTCAATCAGGTCTGGCATGATGG
The DNA here is from genome assembly GCA_019359885.1 of Listronotus oregonensis. Lineage (NCBI taxonomy): Eukaryota > Metazoa > Arthropoda > Insecta > Coleoptera > Curculionidae > Listronotus > Listronotus oregonensis. Next base: position 9,547 of record JAHBCN010006583.1, read on the forward strand.
GCTTCTTATCAAACTTCCTTCTTACGGTCTTCCACCTAAGCTTTGCTCTTGGCTTTCCAGTTTCCTTTCTAATCGACGTATATTAGTTAGTGTAGATGGTCATTCCTCCAGCTTCTACCAAATTAATGCTGGGGTGCCCCAGGGCTCAGTGCTGGCACCCACGCTATTTCTCCTACACATTAACGATCTTCTCTCTTCCACAATCAATCCCATTCATAGTTTTGCTGACGATAGTACCCTCTACTCTAGTATTCAATTTCTTAAGCCATCGTGTAATTCTGATCTTGGATTGAGGCGCCAAAAATCTTGTTTAGTTTAATGCCTCGAAAACACAGTCATGTTCTCTGTCGCGAAAAAAGTCTGCAAAGTCTTATATATGAGCAGCCAAGTTCTGCAGAACAAAGAGTCGTTTAATCTTGTCGGCGTTACTTTTGACAATAACCTCAACTGGCACAAACACATTTCATCCATAGCTTCGGCAGTTTCAAAAGATTGGATTCCTCTTCCAAGCCAGAAAATATTTCTCTTCTTCCAATCTGTACACTCTGTATGTATACCAAATCAGACCCTCTTTAGAATATTGTTCTCATGTCTAGGGAGTAGCGTCCCCAACAACACTTAGCATTTTGGACTCCATTCAAAAAAGAGCCGTTCGTCTTATTAATGATCCAACACTCACAGAAAGGCTTCCTCTTCCTGCCCACCGTCGAGCTGTAGGGGATCTGTCGCTCTTCTATAGGTATTTTTACGGCTTCTGCACAGAGGAATTGGCCAGTATAATTCCTTCTCTAGCACTCCTATCAGAGCAACGTAATGCAACATGCACCCTTTTACAGTTCAGTTAGAGGCCCCGAACTTCCCGCTTTCTTCGTTCCTAGAGTGTCAAGACTATGGAACCTTTCCCCGGGGGTGGCATGGAAACAAGTACATTTCTTTTTATATGGGTGAGGGGGTGAGGGGGTGGAAGTGGTATGTTTATTAAAATTGTAAATGGAGTTTAGTGCCTACTTCTATTTTTTAGCGTAAAACATTAAATTTTAAAGCAGATCGTACTGTAACATCGTGCTAGTCGAAACCAACCCTTATGTTTGCGCTATATTTCTTACGTTAATATCAATTTTAGAAAAAAAATGTTAAGATCTCTTTGATAGAGAATTTTATAAGGAACAATTTTGTATATAGGTATTTTTGTTGAAAAATTTACCGTTGCCGAGATAATCTAGAAAAACTAATATGAGGGTCGAAAGGACGTCCTGGGGGATAAAGCACACTATTTAGGGGTGGAAACTTTTCGGTTTAGTAATCCTTATGCTATCCCCAACATACCCACCAATTTTCAAAACTTTATGAATTTTGTCGTATATATCGCAATTTGAAACGTAATTTTCCTGATCTAAAGGTTTAAAAGAATTTCAAATATCTTAAAATTTACAATGCAAAAAAATCTTGTACGGTAATTTTAAACGATTTTTTTCTTATTTCTATTCCAAAAGGTAAATTTGAATGACGCTTTTTAACATTTGTTTGTTGGGAGACCGATAAAGAGATAAAATACCTAAAAAAACTGACATTTGCGGTGACTAGTACACATTTTATTTTAAAGTTACAGTTATTTGACATATTCAATAGATTACTTTAAAAAATATGTTAATATTAAAATGAGGATCCGTACACCGCAAAGATATTTGCTCTATAAAAGATTTTAGCCTACGCTTTCATTAAAACATATATTTTTTATTTTTGAGTAGGTATAAAAACAATTTAAAAAAATACAATAAAAATGAATGTGCTTTCTTATTATTAGGACTTATTTAAAAAGCCAGAAAAAGAGTTTATTGTTTGGTGCGTAGGCATATTGGAAAAATTAGTGTCCCTCTTATCCTTTCCCATTTCAAGAGGTAAAAAGGATTAAATATTGATAATATTTAAACCCATATGAAAGAAAACGATGTTTAGTATAAGTGAAGGGGGCATTCAGAAGTAGCATTTGTAAAAGGGTCTAAAGTCTATAAAAATCTGAAAACCTATATTACGGTTATTATTATTTTTTTAACTTTAAATAAAATTAAATATTACTTAATTTTTTTAGAAAAATATGTTCTAAAACCATTGGATTCGACAATTTAATATAAATATAATTTTAAAGAGTTCGTTACAGTGAAACTAGGCCGAAAGCATTTAAGTAAGTTATGCAGCAAAATCATTTATCAAACGATCAACTTAAGCTACTTTTACCAATTCTACTTTGTGGTCTTTATAGGAGATAATAATATGGATAAAATAATTATGTTCACCTGAACTGTTTTAAAAACTTCCTTCATAGTTTAAAAGGGTGGTTGATATTTCTAGGCAATATGTTTGATCGGATATGTTCGCGAGTATAAGATGTGGTAACAGATTCTCGGGTGACTCGCGTGTTACTTGTGTCTTTAAGGAGAAAGTTTTGTGGTTGATGTTTCAATGACACCTCAGTCATCTTCTGAACTTTACTGAACGGTGTCTGGTGATTCACTGAATCACCAGACATGTAATTATATATTACCTTTTAAATTTCCGGCAGTTTAGCAAATACTGTGTAATAAGCTATGCGAAATCTAATTGTTTTAACAAATGCAAGTTAATAAATAATATAACCCTAAAATTTACATACTTGTCTTCACAAAACAAACTTGTCATTTAGTTTTTTACTTTGCCACGTTCCTATCCATATTTCACTTAATTTTGTGACTGTGTGTCTTATTTAGTTATTTTTTACATTAATAGAAAAAGATGTGTTGCCTTTAAGAAAACAACTAAATAAAAATGTACATATTCACTTCCCAGAAAAAAATAGTTATTTGAATTTTTATGGTCATTTAGATTTGTACTTTACAAGTGTTTATTTATTTTTTCAGGTTAAAATTTAGCGCAAAAGAAAAACTAATTTTAAAAACGTTTTTTAATTTCTATGTTTTATTAAGTATGCTGTCCTACTGTGTATTAAATTGCGCCTAGCTTGGGCTGCATGTCACATGCTTTTTTCGGTAAGTCAAGAATTCACTGCCAAAACAACTTTATTTAAAAAAAGATCGTGGACGTACCTACAGGCTATCTTTTTAAAAAATTAAGCTAATTTTATTTTCTTGAAATTTTTATGTTATGAATCATTACTCTTGAAGAACAAAAAATCTTAAGAATAACATTTACACTGTAATCTGAAATGTTTATTTAACATTTTTAGGCTTTTACACGGATAATTTAAAATCAGCGTAATAAAAAATCTTTTTTGACGTCTACTGAATGCTCGTAATAGTTTTTTTTAATCGAAAGTGACCAAACTATGGGTTGCTCTCTCTTGACCGATCTTTTAGAGAAAATGACGTCTTACTAATAATGCCTTTTATTATTCTAACTTGCTCACTTACAAATGTAAACCAGCATTTTTTTAAAAAAGAAGATACCTTTCAATTAAGGGTGTGTCCTAAACAGATGCATTGGGAGATTCTTCCACATCCACCCTAAGTTTGTATTTAGCGCCACATTATTTACATTCCTTTGGGCCACTAAAATGGGCATTTTTTAAAATCTTGATCGCTTATTACTTTGTAAGGATTGGTCGTAGAAAAAAAGTGTAGAAAAAAAAGATTCTTTATTAAATTTTCCACAAGATATAACTAGTTAAAAATTGCAAAATGCTTTACGATTACTAGCAAAAAAGCTATAAATAAGCAATAAGGGTAGAAAAAGCGTAGTTTTTTTAAGTGAATGTTTTAGATTTTTCAGATTGTGTGGAGGACAATTATATTTGGCCAAAAAGGACATTATACCAAGATGAAATATCGCGTTAAAATTTGTTAGGTTCAGTTTCATAGTTTTTACATAATAATGTCGTTTAAGAAAAATTACAAGCTTTGCAAATTGAGTAAAGTCCAGCAGATGGAACTTAGACATTTATTTTTTTTTACATATTCTAGAGACCTCAAGCTTTAAAATGTTTTTAAAAATAAAAATTGGATCATTTGAGCGTCCTTAGCAATTGTTTAAATTTATACTAATACTTTTTGCTTATAAACAAATTGACTATCCCCACTCTTTTAATATATCAAAATCGTCAATAGGTTGATTGGTTGCCAAGCTACATGATGCCAAAGTTGACTGTCTAAGGCGAATCTATAAACAATATTAAATATTTTGCACATACATTATATGGATTTATTATTTTATTTTTATTTATCTTAAACTCATAGAATGATTTAAAGCAAAAAATATATATATTTTATTACTTGTTTGAACAAAAAATTGTTTAAACAGTTATTTTGATCAAATAAAATTTCGACATAAAACATATGGTCTTTTTCGGCTTGCAATTTTTTAAAACTTTTTTTTGGCAGATTTTTCACTAATTTCGATACTCATTACTTTCTCTATTTTGCAAAACAGATTGAAAGAAAAGCTAAAAATAATTTAATACAAGAAAATAAATTAGAATTTCCAACCTTTAAATTTAACCGGGTACATAATATCAATTTGAATTCAAACAATATGTGTACCTTCGTAGGATCAGTCCCAGAAAGTCGAATTCAACAGAACAAATGGTTTTAAAACAACATCGGATAAAAATATGAAACCTAAACGTTTATACCTGTTATTTTAAACAGATAATTATTGTCCAATAACATTTTTAATTGATGAATTTATAAAAATAAACTTAATCATTGTAATTTCTTATAATTCTTTCTGTAACCCACCGCGTATGAGTTTCAAAGTTGAGATCTTTGGAAGAAGTTAACTTCCTGGTTAAGGTACCCACTTTATTTTTATACAATTTTTGATTTTCTGTATAAAAAACCAACACCATTTTGATACAAATTTAATTGAGTGCAAACGATGTACCTTTACAATCTTAGTATTTTGAGATATAACATTGCATTATTCGAAAAAAGTTGATTATTTATTAAAATTAAGGCCTTGTTATTTTTATTACAAAAAGCCTAGAGAGTAGTAGAGAATAAAATCTATAAATAATTCAATTTTTTTTAATTGGGTCATTAAGCATATATTTATAAAAAGTACTTTGTACTGTCATTTGGATTACTTCTATCTAAAATTATTTTATAATTTACCAAGTAACTATACTTGCAAGGATTTATTTTTCCTTGGTGTTTCGAAAAAACTTATTTGTGTAAAAACTTATACTTTTTTATTAAACGAATAAAATCGGTTTTTAAATATTTATTGTTTTTGTGTTTTATACTGATGCAAGATTTTTTTTTAAGAACCTAAGTAATAAAAAAAATGAATAAATAAATAAATATATAACACAATTATAAACTAAAATGACTAGGTTAGTTTTTGTTCTGATATAAAACAAAAAAATACCAGATTTTTTAAAGGAGAACTTACAAAAAAAACTGAAAAATTATTAGGATGAAGAAAAATTGATGTAGGTTCTAATATTTAATGTTTTGAAATGCCGTATCATTCTTCTATCCTTATTAGTTTCTTTATATGAAAATAACATTTAATAAACTTTTGTTAATTAGGGATGTTCTTTAACAATACGATGTTATTTTACAATTATAGGTAAATAAAATAAATTACCATAACTGCACAGAACCACAAATAATTCCTACCACCTTGGTAGTTCTTGTCCAATTATTGATAAATTGCCCTTTTAAATAATTTATTATATTTAGTGTTTAGTTGTTCTAAAATTTTAATTGGTTCGAAAGTACGTGTTTATGATTTTATTGTGTTTGCACCTTGTATGTTGTAATTAGTTTAAATATTTTTATTTTAATATAGGTTTTATAACTGTTTCTTCGTTTACAATATTTCTGTGGTCTTTGACTACGAAAGTATTTTGTGAGTTCGACTTTTTATTGAAAGAATATTTTATTTTTAATAAATATTTTTTTTGTAGCGGGAAATAAATTTGGGCATTTAAATTACTTATATAAATAGTCGATAGATAGAACCATGAAATCGCCTACAGAAAAAGGTGGTGCACACATTACTGTTAGTTAGAGTTGCTGCGAGACGAGACGAGACGAGACAAGGCTCAAAACGAGACGAGACAAACGTTTGTCTCGTCTCGTCTCGTTTTGTCTCGTTTGTCTCTAGTTGTTTTGGTTTATTTCAATTAAATTAATTTCAATATATAGTGCATTAGTAATGTATAGGATAATTTCAATAAAAATTAGTTCGAAAGTTTAAGAAAAATGCTTGGACCCGTCGATTTGTATTTTTAGGTACATGTTACACATTTTTTAAACTAATTTTTATGTCTGCACAGTGCACAAGGTGGCGATAAAAAGACATATTTTTTAAATGGAAACCACATATTTTATCATTACATTATTAATTCCAATGTTTAATTCTAGAAATGTTCATTCTCAATTTTTTTTACCAATTTTTAACTTTTTTCATAACAATTAAGTATACCCAAACTATCCTAAATGGCAATATTCTTATACCTTCGTAACTTTCTGGGTATAGAATATAAAGTAGGTATAGGAATTTCTAGAATTGAATTAATAGAATCCAAAACTGTAAAAATATGAGTAGGTATAGGTATTCTATTTTAAATTTAAAAAAATTACTTTTGTAGCACCCTAATACTTTATGGACGTGCCCTGTCTTATTCAAAATATCGTTAAAATTGAACATACTAGTTAACCATATACCTAATACTTACATAAGCACATTATCTACAAATCTTATATTCAAGGCATTAAATTACTTACTCCTCGCCATCGTTGACTCACCCTGTACACTATATACCTATAAACTAATTGCAAAATCTGCTGCAAACTGGTATGTATTTTAGGAAGGATGCATTGTTTTTAGTTTAAATTAAAACATTTTAAAACATAATAGCGGCATATCCTCAACTAATAGAAAAACATGCAAAAACAACCCTCTGCATAGGCACCTAATGAAAAACATTTGAAATAAACCGTAGAAGCAATATACGTAAAAAATACGAGCTGTCTCATCTATGATGTATCTTTTTTTTCTAACACCCTATATAAATGCTTATATTTTTTTAAAAAATGCCTTGTAAAATAAAAGTTGACGTGATTGACCTTTTTTTAAAATTGTGTAGTTTTCTCAAAAAAATGGTGATTTCAGACTTTACGGACACCCATAATAAGCAACAAAAAATAATATAAAGAACCTAATAATTTGTTTTTTTATTTAAATTTAAAATATAGAACATATAAGTGATATAAAAATGTCCACAAAATAGAAAAAAATTCTAAAAGATGATGGAACATAAGTCATAAACTCTATTACAAAACACAGGTAAAATGTTTTCTAGAAATTTTTCTTATAATTATACAGGGTGTTTGAGCAATAGTTTTAAAATCTTTAACAGCAGTTAGATCTTGCAGAAAAAGTCTCTATAAACATAGGTCCGGATATGCATCGTTTTGAAATTGGAAATACGCAGGGTCCTAAAATTAAAAAAAGCTTTAATTGTACATAATTTTTTAAAACAATTATTTTGATAAAACAACTTAAAATACAACTTTTTCGTTATTTGAATTTTTTTCGGGAGACAAAGTAAAACTCCTACTTTTTAAAAGGATATAAAAAAGAATCGGTTTTAATTTTTTTCTTGAAAGCAAAGCAAAATTTAAAAAAAAATCAAGAGACAAAATAATTGTATTTTAAGTTGTTTTATCGGGGGTAATACCAACAGTGCTTAAAAATTACCGATAATTTTTTACGATAGAGTGTTTTCTCATAATTTCACGAGTCCGAGGGACGAGTGAAATTTTTAAAGAATACACGCATGAGTAAAAAATTATCTGGTTAATTTTAAAGCACGAGCGGTATTTAGGGAGAATATTTCACGAATCAAAAACGTAGATAAAGTTTATTAACTTAAAATTAAATATTAATGTAACAAACCGTCATTATTATTTAAAAATTTCGTATTGTCAATTTAACAGTAAGTGGAAAAACCACGTTGTCTAGACGACGTGGAATTTCCGCTGTAATTTTTCCATATTACCACTTCTCTTATGGGAAAATATGTACATGAGTGAAATATTTAAAATAATGAAAAAATAATATAACCACAGGGTGATATACTTTTTAAAGCAATTAATTTCAGCTTTTTTTTTAACACCCTGTATTTCTGAAACGATGCATTTCTTGACCTATGTTTATAGAAACTTATTTTTGCAAGATCCAACTGCTGTCGAAGTTTTTAACACTAAATCTTAAACAACCTGTATTATTCTTAAGAACTAGACATATATTGTTGAAGATTTATTACAGTTAGTTCACTTAAGTTTTAAGTTATTAAAATTTTTCGAGATGTCTAGTCTCGTCTCGTATCGAGCTTGTCTCGTAAGATTTTATCTCGTCTCGTCTCGTCTCGAAATTTGAGACAAAATGCTCTCGAGACGAGACAAAATGGCTTCGAGACGAGACGAGACGTCTCGTATCTCGTGTCTCGTGGCAACTCTACTGTTAGTTATTAACTGGAAGTCTTTTAAAGTGGAGTAATCTTTCTTACAAAAACATGCTTATGCTGAGTAGCTAGTACCTTATACTTTGATAAGGAAATATTTTAGTTCTTTTGTGCATATATGCCTATGTTACAGTTCTATTTATTTTTTGATTCCTAAATAATTATGTCGTATTAAAAAATCAGGATTTTTTTTTATTCAATATTTAATTACAAAAACAATGTAAACAGACACAAGGATCAAGCGTCTAAGATATTTTTGCAAATGTTTTTTCTTTTTTGCACCAATTATATCCACAACAAAGAATATCTTTTTAACAGCGATTAAATTACTACTATTGAGCCACTGAATCCAGCAGTTTTAGTTTAACCGAGAGAAGTGCTAAATTAAAATTTAGCACAAAAGTTCTTTTCTTTTAGACCTGTTTTGTTTCGTTTTGTTTTTGATTTAATATTTTAATTATATAAGTAATTTTGCTTATGACATTAACGTTATTTACCGAATTATTTACCCTTAAAATTAAAAAATGATTAGGGTTATTTCTAAAAAGGTTCTTTAATTTGATTTTTTAAATTCCTGTTTTTTCCTTTTTTTCACAGAATAATCTCAATAATAATGTTTTAATAAGAATATACTTTACCTACTTAAAAAGAGTTTTCTTTATTTAAGTAGGTAATTAAGGTAAAACATAGAACAATTATATTTTTTAGAGTTTTCTAAAATAATTTAAAGTCTTTTTTTTAAGTAAGGCAGACTTCAAATTATTTATTTATTTATTTTTAGCACACCTTATAATAACAACCTGTGCCAAAATTAGGTGTAAGTTATTAAAAACACAATACTAAGGTAGTTGTCTATTTCTGCTTATGAATTTTAAAGAAAAAATAGTCACAATTTAAAAAAATTGATATCCTTTAAAGTATAAAACGAATTAGTATGAAAACTTAACTGGGATAAGGTAACCTGTTTATTTTAGATAATTGGATATAGCTGCTGACTTGTAAACATCTTACTGAATAAGTAAATAGGAGGGTTGTTACTGTACGGGGTGTTAGCTAAAAGAGCACAAAAATATATTATATACAAAAGTTTTTTTGATTTTTTTCTGATTGTGAAATAATATGCCATTTTTAAAATAAATATACGGGGTCAGGTAATAGTTCTTTTAATTTACTTTCTTGTGTCAACTATTTCTTCTGATTTTTAAATGGTAAAATATATTGTGTAATGTTTTTCAAGCTACAATGTTACCAAAGTTTTGTTTCTAGGATATTAGCTTTTGTTTCACACCTACTTTGGTTTAAAGTAATAAAGTTTAAATAAATCGCATATAAAACCCCGTATACTTATTTTAAAAACGGCAGATTTTTCAACAATCATTATAAAGAAACTTTTATATAAAACATTTTTCTGTACCTCTTTTGACCAGAAAAATTTAGTGTCATTCTGAAATTGACAATTCTTTGATTTTCCTCCGTACCTCTAGAGCAAGAGAAAATTTTTAAATTGTAATTTTTATCATTTTAAATTTAACCCAAAAAAAGATACTCTACAAATGTTTCGAAAATGAGACACCCTGTACATATCTTAAAGGGCAAAAATATTAACCCTGTGAACAAGGCATTAATGAAAGTTGCCTCACGCTGAAAATTAAAAAAAAATCTATGATAATCATATTACAATTTAAATTGTGTATTATCACGTTAATAAATAAAGAACTAATTAACTTAAAACGTATTAAAAATGTTAAAAAAATAAAAAATAAACCTTATCTACAGATATAATATAACCAATATAACCAAATCTATAAAGATTGGGAAATTATAAAATTTTATTATAATTATTGTATTAACAAAAATTATTTAATTAGCCAATTCTATCAAACTAATGTCCTCTTTATACAAAACACAAAACGGCTTTAAGGATAATTTAATAATTTTTATGGATTTTTAATTTAATTTTATAAAATTGCATTTTATATTTTATTATTTTTTTTTATATTTTAAAGATTAGTAAAAATTTTAATCATTAGATTCTGATGTATTTAAAAAAAATTTGAAATTTATTAAACACATTCTATGTTAGGTAAAACTAGCGTAGGTATTTCAAGACGAAATTTATTTATAATTATAATTTACTGACAAATTATTTATTTTTTCTTTTAAATATTTAGGAATAAAAGTTTAGACCCAATAATGCGTTTTTCAAACCTAATTGTTTAACTTTCAATTGATTTTTGGGAGAAGTACAAGCCTAAAAAATGATTGTACTGCCTCAGTTTTATAGACATTATTTTTATATTTTTGAAAAAAACTGTTGAACTTTCTAGTATACAATACTTTATTGTAAAAAAAACTTTACAGAAGAACTGGTATTGTAAAAATAGTTTTGGAGGCACATCGTCTAAAGTAACCTTTATAATGCATCATAATTGCATAAAGTATATGCATAGTTTACGTTAAATTAAATATTTTGGGTAGTATATTTAAAACCAAAGCATATTAATATGAACCACGCAGTAATTTCGATGCTGATAAAATTTAAAACAATGTAAAATAGCAAATTACCAGTAGACGTTTTATTAAAAAAAAAAGAAACGTTTAATATGTCAAAAAGGTAAAATCATATTTTTTATAAAAGTAAATATAGAAATCTCCAAAGTCACAAATTTATTTGGACATTAAGTTTATACAAAACACTTTTTTAACTCCAATAAATCAAAGCATAGATTGATTGAACATTGTAGAATAAAATCTAGTTAGATCCATAATAATACAAATTATATTCATTAAAAAAAAAGTAAGGCTATGCTTCGTTTAGGGCATAATATAATAATATAATAAACAAAAATGCAAAATGGCCAAAAATAAAAGGTTTAAAAGTACAATAATAGGGTATCTTGTTCCTAAAACTCTTTAAAGCTTGGTTTAAGATAATCGTAGTTTTATTATTTAGTAACTAATAATATAAAGCACAACTTCAACTTACAGGTTGTGTTAATCTTTATTATGATATTTAATATTTTTAAGTTTATACCGTGTCATATGTAAAATAAAAATTATGTTTAGATAAAAAATAAAATACAACTGTTTCACTAAAACCAGGTTCAAATTTATAAGTTTTTAAGTAAATGACTGTAAAAATTTTAGCTTCTATGTCGCACCAAATTTCCAACATATTGTGTTAATTGTCAAAAGTATGACTTTTTTAGCAACACGCAGCAGGCCTAAATTTTTAGTAATTTTAAATTTGCACCTTTTTATATTTAATTTTTAAAAACACGTTCTATAATTTTTTGTTACAAACCCTTTATAGACGGAGAGCTAGAGCCGAAAAATTATCGTCATCAGTAATATGAGGTTTCTCCCGTAAAACATGTTCATTTAGTATTGTTAATCATGTTCCCGCGCAGGCTGACAACCGATTGGATACAGGGGGTAGCAATAAGGGCTGACAGTTAGGTGGATACCGAGGGCAGCAAAACGGGGTCAAATTATCCCGAGCGCTTACTTTATACAGGGTGTTTTTTAATTGAATGTCAATATTTAAGGGGACAATTTTTGGGTCTATTTTAAGAGGAAAACTTGATATGAACGTATCTCCTAAACGTCCTAAGTTTTAAGATACAGGGTGGTCAAATTTTCAAAAATAAATATTTTATTATTAATGGCAGTAATAGCACTTTAGATATTTTAATAAAATTTGGCATATATGTATTATGTATCAAGAGTTTTTTTTAAGTGTACTACATGTTTTTGTCTTTCCACCAGTGGCGTTCGTACGGAATTTGACCTGCCTATTTTGGCAGATATTAATGGTACGTCACTGATTTTTCTGAAATAAAAAATATTTTTAAAATTCCCAGTCAGTTATAAGCAAAGTTAATAACTTGATTTTTTTTAATCCCATAGACGGTTTTCGCTTAAAAATGAAAACCATTTCTCTGCATGATCATAACAATATCGGTAAACAATATCATCATGAATTTTTCTAGGTAAAAACCGTGCGTCGGACTAAAAATATTATGAGCAGATTTGATCTCTTTTTTTTTAGTCCGACGTACGGTTTTCACCTAGAAAAATTTAATCTAGATATTTCTTTCCATGGTGGTATTGTTTATGATTTATGATCATGCAGAGAAATGATTTTATTTTTTAAAGCGAAAATCCTGCTTCGGATTAAAAAAAAAGTGATCAACTTTGCTTATAAATGATTAAAATTATAAAATATTTTTATTTATGAGAAATCAGTGACGTACCATCAATATCTGCCAAAATAGGCAGGTCAAATTCCGTACGAACGCCACTGGTGGAAATACAAAAAAATGTTGTACACTTAAAAATGCCTCTTGATACATAGTACATGTATGCCAAATTTAATAAAAATATCTAAATTGGTATTACTGATATTAATAATAAATAATTTATTTTAGAAAAATTTACCACCCTGTATCTCAAAACTTAGGACGTTCAGGACATCCGTTTATATGACTTTTTTCTAAAAATAAACCCAAAAATCGCCCCCTTTAATATTGACATTCAATTAAAAAACACCCTGTAAAAAATAAGCATTCGGGTAATTTGACACGGTTTTACTGCCCTCGGTATCCACCTTACTGTCAGCCCTTTGGTTTTTTTTCCCCAAAAATTTTGCACTTTCACCCCTTATGACTACCCCCTGTATCCAATCGGTTGTCAGCCTGCGCGGGAACATAATTAACAATACTAAATGAACAGGAGAAACTCCATATTACTGATGACGATGATTTTTCGGCTTTGGCTCTTAGACCATTACTTGTACAATTAAAAACCCGCTAGTTAAAATTACATTCTTAAGGCCACGATAACCTAGTAGTTATTTTTTATTTGGAAGGAATATAAAGTAAGTTATGAAACAACGACTCTGTAATTTTCTTCTTCTGATACTGTAATAATTATTAAAATTATGTTATTTGTGCATATGAAGTTAAAACATTCACAAATAAGTTAAATATAAAATGTAAATATAGAAGAATATTATTTTATGTAGAAAAAACTAATAACTTTAACTAATATGTATGCTGTTGACTTATAAAAACTATGGTGAAAATGTTTGCTATTATATATTAGGTTTTAAGATAATTAGATAATTTTCTTCAAAATAATTTATTAAATACTTACTGATAGAGTAATTCTACATATCCCCAATACAATTTTATAGATCAAGATACTTGTAAAAATATATAATTTGATTGTTTTTTTTTACTGTGGATCTTTAATCTAATTATTTATATATTGCAATTTTAAAGTATTTATATATTAAGTCTTAAAAGTTTTATATATATATATATATATATATATATATATATATATATATATATATATATATATATATATATTAATAATATAAAAAATATATATATATATATTAAAATATATATATATATATAATTATAAAATAACAAAACATTTTATTTTACACTTACCTGCAGCACACTCTGCAAAGAAAAAGATCGCCAAAATTGCTACAACTCTTACAAAATTTTCTGGCATAGGCTTTTTCAGACTTCTCTTTATTAATTTTTTGCACATTTTTGCAAGTCGTCCGAAAATTTAACAGTTCTTCGAAGCGCGGTAAAAGAACTTGTTGCTCGTGGCCAAAGCAGGAAGCAAGAGCAACAGTTTTCAAAGTTTGACTCGCGACATTCGCCGCAACAGGCCGCTTTTATAGGGGATCAGATATGGGGATGAGCTATAAGGGTTGTTTTTGGTATGATTCAGTATACGCCCACCCAGCATGAAACATTACGTTTGAGTTTAGCGTACGCTTCCCTAATAAATAATTAAATTAGAAACTTTGTTTAAATTTTAAAAGTTGCATAATTTTATATACATGAAGAGTATGAAAACAAAAAAGTTAATTAAATTAATTAATAACGTAATAATAGCATTTTATATACATATTAACTATAACATGCCATACTTTATATACTTTGTGGTTTAAAACCCGAAGCAAAGTGTGTTACTAAGATAAGCGATCATTAAAAAATATATATTTTGTGGCGAAAATTGCCAAACCTATTACCAGATAAAAAATATGTATATTATAAAAATACAAAATAATAAATATCTATTATGTTAATTAAGCAAAACTATACAAGTATAAAACTATAAGCTTGCAGTAATATTAATAAAAAAGTAGGAATTAATAGCAATGAGCTCTTTGACATTTTGCTTTAAAAATTTGAATTTAATATTTGCCATTTTTTTCCAACATAGTAATTTTTATTAGCAATTCTAAAGTTTATTGTAAAAAGTGGTTAGAATCTACTAAACTAATTCTTAAGGTAGAGCAGCAGAAAAATTCGTTTACTGGCTCACCAATTTTACCAAAGAACCCAAAAACTTCTCTGCGTCCTTAAGTATAATTCAAATTAGTAATGGGACGAGTTGGAACTTTTTGCTTTTTAAGTATTTAAGTATTTATTAAAAAAATATTTAAGTCAGTATTTGAGTCCAGGGACTAGCATTTATATTTAAACACTTGATTGAACTCAAAGACTGTTCGTAATAAGCGTTGAAGACTTTTTTCGCTCTTCACCTTGTTTTTTGCTTTAACCATGCATGTAGTCCTCCAAAATATAACTTTAAACGTCAAAACAATGAAAAAAACAAGTGACACGACAGGACAACTTAACATTGCTTTTTTCTGTATTTAAATTCATAACGTACTCAGATACTGTGATTTCGGTACTCGTGTTTTTTGGTATTCGAATACCCAAAGTATTCGAATGCTCAAAGTAGTCGAATACTGTAATTTTGGTACTTAAGTATGTGATTACATAGTGGGATCACTAATTCAATTACGCCCCGATTACTACTTCTGAGTACGCTTATTCTACGGCTTAAAAGTTTATGCCGACACGCACAATGTGACATTTCAATTCAGCAAACTGGGATGATCTGTATTATTTCATTACCATCTATTCTTAAAAGCCCACTTGTTTTTCTGTCCCTTCGAAATATGTCTACAAATAAAAACAGTTTCTTATATTTCACATAACAAAAAATACCCCCAATCTTAAAACCATAAACCGTGGTTCTGCATATCCTGTTTTTCTTTAAATTCTACTTTTAAAAATTAGTCAGCTACTGCCTTAGACAACAACTACTTTCTTGCTTTCGGTAGCAAATCGTTTTGTTTATTTGTTTATTTGCCAAAAATGTAAGCCAAAGCTTTTTTAATTTTTTAAATTTTTTTTGCCTATAACTTTCAAAAACTAAATTATTTTTAGTTCCTGGGGGAGAGCCAAGCTATTTTCCTAACAAGCAACAGTTGCTTCTAGTCCACATACAATGTAGGAAATAGTATTTAAAACCACGAAGCGCATTCTTATTTTCACTAAAAATCCCCGGAGCTGAACTTATTCATTTTATTTGAGAAGAGCATTTTTCAGGAAAATCCGGAGCAGCATATCCGCGACCCATCTTTCTTCTTTAAGTTATTTGTATTTATGTAAACATTAATAATGTCATACATTTTTAAATGTTTAAAAAATCACCTACCTAATAAAGATCCCTAAATCTCTTAAATTTTTTGGCGAATCTCAAATAATTCATCTTGGCATATCTTAGGCCTTTGACTAAGTCTGGCATGATGCGTTTAACAAGCTTTCCTTTCCATAGTCTTTTACCGTCATTTTATACTTGGAACTCTAGTTTTTTTTTCTCATTAATTATTTTTATTAATTTATTACTCTTACAGGTCAGTGCTGGCACTGTACAGTCCCAGACTCACTTTTTTTCATATTTATTCACACATTTACATTCTACAATTGACTGACTATTTATAGTTTTGTTGGCAATACTACCCTCCACTTTAATGTTAATTTTCTCAAGCCAGTCCCTAAGCCTGATTTTGAAAAAAAGCGCAGATTAATAAAGATATCTCTTCTAGGAGGTCTTAAATTAACTGGATTAAGGTACCAAAAGGCATGTTTAGTTAATGCTCCAAAGACAATTATGTTTACTATCGCAAAAAAAGTCAGCCCACTCTTATCCCCACATAGCTACGATGAAGTTCTACAGAACAAATAGTTATTTATTCTTTTATGTGTTACCTTCAAAAATAATTTTAAATGGCATAAGCATATTACACTGATTGCAACAGCATCTACAGCTGAAAAGCTTAAATTTTTCTTTTCATCCAAAAACTACTTGCTCTCTTTTAACCTGTGCACGCTTCATATTTGGAAAAAAGCCT
This sequence comes from Listronotus oregonensis, assembly GCA_019359885.1. Lineage (NCBI taxonomy): Eukaryota > Metazoa > Arthropoda > Insecta > Coleoptera > Curculionidae > Listronotus > Listronotus oregonensis. Next base: position 26,253 of record JAHBCN010006583.1, read on the forward strand.
CTTCCATACATTTTGGCATTCTAAATTTAAACCAAAAAAAGCTGTTTATCTTATTAATCACCCTATCCTTACCATAAACCTACTTCTCTTGCTTAAGGGCATTCTGTAGTGATCTGTTTTTTTATTAAATGTATTTTCATGACTCTGCCTTGACAAATTAAATAACAAATTTGGTTTTACTAATTATTTTATAAGTATTAATACTAAAAAAATCATGCACTTTTTTTTACCGTAACTGTTTTACATTTGATAATCGAAATATTTTCAAACAAAATAATGTTCAAGTAAGAAATCACATAAGTCACATTAGTAATTAAAGCAAGTCGATTTTGTTTAAACTAAGATTTGGTTTAACTTTGCTTTAGTTGCCTACACCCAAGCAGCAATTTGCAAACTGCAACCACATTTTGTACTAAAATTAACGTTGTCCTAGGTATAGAAATTAGTTATTTAAGGAACTGGGTCCTCTTAACAACCAAGCAACGACCTATTAACGTCGGATATAAGTTTTATTGTTTCATAACGTTGTAGTAACCTTTGCCTGGTTTAAACGACTTCTTGACAGTAAAGATATTGGGACAGATAAACACGTCCTTAAAAAGTCAATCTAAGACTTTACTTGGGTGCAAACGTTTTAACAACGAAGAGTTCAAATCATTAAGTGAAAAGTTATTCAAGTAATTATCCATAATTTTGGTAACGTTTTGACTAGACCCTTATAAGCGTGTCTTTGGATTTTTGACTTTTAGTTTTCTGCTTCTTTCTGAATGTTGTTGGCGCCATTTTTAAACGAACTGTCAAAATTTGGTTAAATCAAAACTGCGGAAAATAAACAGGTTTAGTAAATATAACGTACGTATCGTTGTATTTTATTTAAAAAAAGTATAAATAAAAAGTACTAAACGTATGCCGATGCTTGCTGCTGGCCTTTAACATACTCGTATGAATAGCTTTTTTACGTTTAAATAAATTCAATTCCAAAATACAACAGCAAGCACAGCTTACCATCTGCTTTACAGTAAAACCAGCATCAATTCAAAATAGGAATTATCCTAATATACTAACATATTTTTTTTTATTTAGTTTTTATATAAAAATTAAGTTTTTTGTTACTTAATTTTTATACAGTGTGATTCCTAAGTTGACGCTTTTTTTAACTCATTAAAATAAACAACTTTTTCAAATAACTTTTTCAAAATACTCAAAATACGAAACTTACATTCATTTAGTGTGTCAAATACGGTCCTGTAGGAAACTTTTAATTTCATTTGGGTGAACACAAAACTAAACTCGACGGGGAAAGTCTTCTGGCTGTAGGGTTTGGACACCTTGAACGAAAACGGGATACAACTGATTTTACCGCAATGTTGTCCACACTTTTTTTTTTGACTTAAACCAACCTGACTTGTAATCACTCAAGAACTTGTTGTTGCATGAGCCCGCAACGGAAACCGTCACGCGTACAATCTCGAAGCAGCGGCCGTAGATTGACGAAACAATATAAAAAATTAGTAATATACTGGAATATTGCAATATTTCTGTAAACAATTTTTATGCATAGTTGCTTATTTTAGGACATGCACTTATCTGTAAAATAGATAGGAAAAAAGTAGACTAAACTAATACTTTATTTATGGTACCTACTTTATTGTTCTTTTTTTTTAATTCGGTTAATAATTTTTCTTGCACAGCACTTGTATAGCATAACCATAATTTTTATTTATTGTTATTACACTAACATTTTTAAAGTAAACACAAGAACATGGTTTTATGTATTTATTTTAAAAAAGATACGAATTTGTTTTCTATTTAAAATAGAGACAGGGAGTATAGAGTACGGTTACACAATACTTGTTGTTGTTATTAGAATATACTTGTGTATATTAATAATGCAAAAAAGAGCCAATTTGCTTGTTTATGTAACTCTAGCATTTCGCCTGCGGCTTCGCCCGCGTGGACTACGCGATTTTGGCTGATTTTTTTTGCGGTTTCGCAAAAAAATTCATACAGTTGATACGTGCGTCAACGACGTCTGCCCTTGGGTATCTGGCCATCTTTACACTAAGTTACGTTACATCACTTCCCGCTTACCGCGCTCCGTCTTTCGTCACACATATTTGTTATCATTTTCTGTAATTTAGTAATTATTTCTTATACAACTTTCATTCCCCTTTTTAACCTCCAGGGGATAAAGTTATAAAAATACCACAATTTTCTATTTTTCTGGGTAATTAAAAACCTAATCAAAACATCCATATTTACAACTTTTAATATGACGATTATTCTTTATAAACTTTCATCCCCATTTTAACCCTCACCCAAGAGGAATATAATTTTAAAAAATTTATAACAAATCATTTTTAATCGTAATCAATAGCCTACATAACAATTTTTATACTTCTATATCCAGAAATGACGATCTTCAGAAGCCTAATTAGCAACTCCCATATTAACAAATGTAACGATTTTTTGATACAAACTTTCATTTTGATTTTAAACTCCCATTCTCCCCCTTAAGGGGGTGAATTTCCCAAAATTCTTTCCCAGCCTATGTTCATCAGAAATAATGTAATCGGTCCAGTAGTTTCGGAGCCTATTCAATGCAAACAAACAATCATATCTTTCCTCTTTTAAATATAAGTATAGATAAATATACACAATACTCTTGTACTGCCAAAATACATTAAAAGGATACATTCAAAATAAAAAACTAAATTAAAGAGTATTTATTCTATTTGTTTTGGATGTGATACTATAATTATTGTTGAATTTAAAGTCTTTGTTATTACTAGCATTTTGTTACGGCTAAAAATTATTATTTTATTTATAGTATGATATTTTAATTTTTTCATACTTTTTTTCAATTATGGAGTTCCTGTTCCAGTGCCTAACTAAAATATTTTGGTAATTGTCTTGAAAGTTGCCTGAACTCTGATTTTGACAAAATTTGGTCTACGGTTATTTTTTTGGGGTGCTGATCACGAATCTAATTTTTTTGGAAATGTTTCGTTTTTGAGATATTTATTATTAAGTTGAAAATTAAACTGACCTCATTTTTACTATATTTTCTCTTCTTTTTGCACACAATTATTTTTACACTAAACTGGCATACAATATTTCATAAACACCTTATAAAGACTTGTTTTTTTTTAATTTCTTGCTGAAAAATTTCCTAGTGTATAAATAAAATAAAAAGGTATGAAATAAATATAAAAACAAGCTTTTTAAGGGTGTTTATAAAATATGGTGTGCCAATTCAATGTAAAAATTAATCATTGTGTGCAAAGAGAAAAAGGAATAGTGAAAATGAGGTTAGTTTAATTTTCAACTTTGATGATGAATATCGCAAAAACGAAACTTTTTCGAAGATTTTTCAAATTCGTGATCAGCGCCCCAAAAAAGCCCTGAATACCAAATTTGGTCAAAATCGGAGTTCAGGCAACTTTCGAGACAATTACCAATGTTTTTATAAATATAGGTTTTAATATACTTTGGTAAAATCACTTATTTTAAATTTTTTAATTGCTTTTATTGTGGTAAATAATTTTCTTTCTCCTAAAATTAGGGGATGATAATTCCATACCTATCTAAATAATATACTATTTGGTTTGGGTTTTTACTTATTTTTCAGTAAATGTTACGGTAAAAGTTGGCTGAAGTTTAAAATTAGGTGTGATTTTGGTTTGCCACAAATCCGACGTTTTGGTGTTTGTCATTTTATTTGGTAAAAGTAGGTAACGTTATCTGGTGCAGAGCGTGCATTCTTGTCAGAAATAATAATAATTATTTTGTACTTTCAGGTTTCTGCAATATGGACCTAGTAGCTATCCACGTCACTATACCAGAAGAGGAGGGCATGACGGACTTAATTGTCTGCTCGGCATACTTTCCAGGAGACAGGGACGTGGAACAGCCTCCTCCAACCGAAGTCCGGGACCTGATTACCTACTGCAGGAGGAACAACACCCATTTGGTGATTGGTTGTGATGCGAATGCGCACCACGTTGCATGGGGCAGCACCAACATTAACCAAAGAGGTGAGTATCTTTTCAATTACCTGTTGGGGGAGGAACTTATAGTTAATAATGAAGGGACCGAACCAACCTTTGTAACTCGTAATAGAAAAGAAGTACAAGACTTAGCAATTAGCTCAACCTTCCTAAGTAATAAAATAACTAATTGGAAGGTATCTTCCGAACCATCTTGTTCGGATCATAGACACATTCGGTTTAATATCGAAACGGGGCCCAGACCTGTGATACAGTATAGAGACTCAAGGAGGCTGGATAGGGACGGGTATAAACTATCCCTAGAAAACCACCCCCAGTCCTGTCTTACCAAAATAAACAATCGCGATCAGATAGAGGTGGCTGCGGAACAGTTGAGAAACGCAATTATCTCATCCCATCACGAAAACTGTCCACTTAAAAGGAAAGAAGACAATAGAAACACTCCCTGGTGGAACAAAAACCTGAGTAAGCTAAGAAAAGAAGTCCGTCGACTATTCAATCGGGCAACAGTAGTGGGCGAATGGGAGGCATATAAAACCGCCCTAACACACTACAACAAGCAAATCAGGAAAGCAAAAAGAGAATTCTGGGAAAGGTTCTGTGAAGGTATCTCGAGTGTACCGAGTAGCACTAGAATTTATAGAATTGATTCTCTCTAGAGAACCGGTTCAGGAGTTAGGATCACTGGAAAGACCAGACGGATCCTTTACAGAATCTAGAAGACAGACGTTGGAGCTTCAAGCAAAAACTCACTTCTCAGGAAGTATAATACTAGATAGGCAGCCAGAAAATCTCCCTGCTCGTCGATTAAAACGGACTCAGAAGAGCGACTGGCTGACTTCTAACAAGATAATAACAGCACAAGCGATACGGGGTGCAGTGGGCTTATTCCTCCCCTATAAATCGCCGGGTGAAAATGGTCCTGCTACAAGTCGGTCTGGAAGTGATGCTATCCTTTCTAATAGGACTTTTTATAGCTAGGAGCCTGGTGTGCAATTGCATACCGACTAGCTGGTCGGCGACTAAGGTAATATATACCAAAGGTGGGTCGGAATGGATCGAACCCCAAGTCGCTAAGACCAATAAGCCTTACCTCCTTTCTGTTGAAAAGTCTGGAAAAAATACTGGATGTCCACATAAGGGATGGGGGTTCACCCCTTTAACACACACCAGTATGCATACGAGACGGGTAAATCAACAGAATTAGCCCTCAACAACCTGGTGGCACACATCGCCAGCTCCCTGGAACAAAGGGAGATGGTGGTGGCTGCATTTCTAGATATTGAAGGAGCTTTCAACAATGCGCTTCTAGAGGGATCAGTCCGGTCATATGTGACTGTATCAGGAGCATGTTAAAAAACAGAATCATAACCACCCATATGCAGGGAGAGATGATCAGATTTAGGGCCGCCAGGGGGTGTCCGCAGGGAGGGGTTCTATCCTCGCTCCTGGTGGATGACCTGCTGGCCATACTCTCTCTCTCTGGGAGATCGATCTGCAGGCATATGCAGATGATCTAGTCATCCTAATTAAAGGAAACTCTGAAGAGATGATTTCGAACATCCTTTAAGAAGTACTAAACACTACACAAAGCTGGTGTCAAAGGGAAAAAATGACAATTAACCCTCAAAAAATGGATAGTGTCCCCTTCACCCGAAAGAGAAACCTGGTTAACTTAAGACCACCAACTCTGCAAGGTAAAACAATACCATTTGCGAAAGAAGCAAAATATCTGGAGTTGATCCTAGATAGCACTTTAGCTGGAATTCGCATCTAGGAAAAGTCATCCGTAAGGCGACCCTATCTTTCGGGACATGCCGCAGGATCTGTGGCAAATCCTGGGGCATGTAACCAAAATAGATATACTAGCTATACGTGACAGTCATAAGACCAATGATCACGTATGGCTCTGTGGCATGGTGGCGCAAGGGGCAGCAGCGGCTGACACAAGCAAAGCTATCTAGCCTACAGAGACAGGCCTGCCTAATGATCACGTGCGCGCTGCGCTCGACATCAACGGCGGCCATGGAAGCCCTCCTAGGACTGTCTCCTCTGCATATCTACTTGGAGAGAGAGGCAAGGTGGGCAACATACAGACTCTATCAAGCGGTCAGTAACAAACCGCAGGCGTGTCATATGGAGAGCACCAGTCTCCTCAGGAATGTCCTGACCTGTGACAAAGTGGAAATGCCCTCAGACATAATGCCTACAGCATCCAATTACAACCAGCCCTACAGTGTAGTCTACCCACAAAGGGAGGACTGGAGTCGAAAAACGACCGACCTGCTCCCGGCTAACATCTGTTGGTACAACGATGGCTCCAAAACCAAGGAACCGTCCTTGGTTTTGGAGCTGGAATATATGGACAGAGGCCAAGGGCAGAGTTTTTCTTTAGCCTGGGCACTCTCGCAACCATATGTGTGTGCTAGATCGCTGGTTGATCGGCACTGCACACGTAAGACAATTAAAATATTTTCCGATAGTCAAGCAGCTCTTAAGGCTCTTAAATCCAGCCGGTGCAATTCGAAAACCGTCTGGAATTGCAAGGATGCGCTGACCAAACTGGGTCAAAACAATAGGGTTACACTACTGTGGATACCCGGACACACCGGCCTAGAGGGTAATAAATCCGCAGACCTCCTTGCTAAAAGGGGGGCGGAGACAAAATTCACAGGGCCGGAACCGGTCATCGCTATATTTTATGGAACGGCCAAGCAGTTTATATCAACTTGGACACACAGAGAAAATCTTCCGTACTGGCATGGACTTCCGGGTCTCAGACACTCGAAGGCCTTCATAAGCCCACCGAACCAACAATGTACTGTCAAACTACTGGAGCAATCAAGGATAAACCTTAAAACTCTAGTGGGACTGTACACGGGACACTGCAGATTAAAATATCACATGCGCAAGATCGGCCTAGCGGAAGACCCCAAATGCCGCATGTGCATGGAGGGGGATGAATAGGCAGAACACATACTGTGTTCGTGCCCAGCAATGGCACGACTAAGATTCGCAATCCTCGGCAATGACACCTTGTTGCCGGGGGAGGTAAAATATCTCTCTCCCAACAGGATCATTAGATTTATTAGGAGTCTAGACCTGGTGGCAGAAAATTAAAAAGGTGTGAGCCACAATAGACCGATCGGTTGCGGTGGAAGGGTGTTATACCCACTCACTTTAAACCTACCTACTTACCTACCTATCTGGTGTTATTACTTTATCTTTGCTTCACTGTTAACTAAAGAATATAACATTTTATATCAAATGTGGTATGTGACTAGAAAAAAATAAAACAAAATTCAGAAAAAAATCCTTTTAGTCTAGAACGAATTGGCGCATGAGTATCGAAAACTATTTCACCTCAATTTTTTTATAAGATCCTGTTAAAATTGCCCTACTGATGATATAAATGCCTGTTGCCAATTCATTTAAACCGAAATTGTTTAAACAATTTAAATTGTTATTTCCCAACCGGATTAAAAAACAAATAAAAAAGGTTTCATGACTTTTGACAATAAAATTAATATTTTTGAAAATATGAATTTTTAAAAGTACGAAAAATCTCAAATTTGGCCATTTTCGACCCATAAAAAATATTTAAAAAAAGAATAAAATATAAAAAATATACTTTTTCATTCTTAATATAATAGTTAATAATATTCTAAATTAAGATTTGATTTTTTTTCTGTTTTTTGATTGTTTATTAAGCGCCCTCACAAGTATGCGTCCCGTACCTGTAAGTATCGCCGTCTCCCTGACTCATACGCTGCATCGGCCTCTCTGTGTCCTAAATTATTATTTATCCTTTATCTTAAAAACTGTTAACTATATCAACATTTTTAGGGAAAGCAATGTTATTACTAATTAAGTTATCTACAATTTGTTTTAATAAGTTTTTTTTCTGAAATCAATTTTACAAAAGTTATTAAAGCTTGTGAGCGTGCTTAATAAACAATTAAAAAACAGGTATAAACAATAAAAAAAATTAAATCTAAATTAGGATATTATTATTTTTTGTATAAAAATAAGAAAAAATATATTTTTATATGTTATTCTTTTTTTTATATTTTTCATGGGTCAAAAGTACCCAAATTTGAGATTTTTAAAAATTCATATTTTTATCGTAAAAAGTCATAGAACCTTTTTTATTTGTATTTCAACAAAGAATATAAAAAAAGTCGGATTAGGAAATAACAATTTCTTGCAATTGTTTAAACAATTTCGGTTTAAACAAAATGTCACCAGGTGGCCCCCTAGAAACATGCACTTATATCATCAGTATGGCAATTTAAAAAAAAATCGTATAAATAAATTGAGGTGAAATAGTTTTCGGTACTCATGCGCCGATTCGTCCTAGACTATTTAAAAGTCCTTGAAATATATGACATTGTTGACTCTTATGTTTCTTTTTTAAATTTGGGGAAAATGAGGTGAAAGCTGGATTTTATCGTTAAGAGTATCGACTAGGCGAATGAGATACTACTTAGTCGTTTCTTCAGATAAAAACTATCTTTTTCAGGCACTGCAGATTTATGGTAATGGTTTCTATATGTCTTATCCGGTACCGCAGTCACTTCTGCGGGGCTGAGCACAGCCGGATGCCGGACGCGTTCCAGGTGGCGGATAGGAGAACGGCCAGGTCTTCTGGAGGACTTGGTTAATGACGGGCATAAGTAGGGTGCGAGAGAATAAAACCCCTCCAAAAGCCTTTGCGAAACTCGTCATCGCGGACCAACTCCCCAAGCCAAGGTGAAACAGCATAAGCCGAGGGCTGCATGATTGAGGGGGAGCTCAATCGTTATTATGCGAACTCTGGGAACCGGGCGAAACCCAGTTTAAATTTAGCCTTCTCCTGGCATGCGGGGCTCTGCCAGGAGTGACGGGTTATTTCCCTAGCTACTCGTGGGACAGACATGGATAAAGAAAAGAAAAAAGATGACAACAAATCTGAGGATGGACGGAAACGCTCACCTCAAACAACCAAGCACCGCCGCGGCAAACGCATCTGCGGTGCTGAAGCAAAAAGAAGGAAGAAGGTGCGTGTAGAACGGGAAAAGGCTGCTTCAGCAGCCGCCGGTTCATCACAACCTTCCACTTTAAAACTAATGTCTAGGGCAGCGACGCTGATTCCTCCTCCAAAAGAGGCACGGAACGCGTCACACCAACAGACAAAAAAGACATCGTTCGGGTTCGTCCACGGAGGTAACTCCTATAAGGGACCAAAAAGGCCGCGACAAGAAGTCGCACCTTCCCCGACCTAAAAGCAGCTACAGTGAGGCGGCTACCAGCCACCTCAGGGTAGCTATCATAGACAAAGACAACCCTTATGGCAAAATCACCGCCGATAAAGAACCGGTTGTCAAAAAAATGCTTATGGGAGAGCTGGACAAAAACATCATGTCCGCCTCATCTAGCAAAACCAAACCTCCCACATTTCGCTCGTGGACCTACTCGGGGGAGATTATCAGAGTCGTTTGCGATGATGATATATCCCTAACGTGGCTGAAGCACACCGTTGCCAGCCTAGTACCATGGAGTAATGCTTCACTTACGGTCGTGGGAATAAATCAACTCCCTAAGCTCACTAAGACTTCTCTCTGGGTACCAGGAGAATCTGCTGGGGACAACGCAAATAAAGAGACGATCTTACGTCGACTTGAAGGTCAGAATCCAGACCTCAAAGTAGCTAAATGGTGTGTCTTTCACCATGAGGCAAAGACGGCCCCAGAAGGACACCTCTTCGTCTTCGGCATAGGAGACGAGGACATAAGGCTACTCAAGAATAGGTCAATGAGGTTGAGCTACGCGTTCACCTCTCTAACTTTGAGAGCCAGAATGCAGCAGTGCAGGTCGGCGATGCCACCACTGCCGCCACTGCTGTCACCCCGCCCCAACGACCGCTGAGAGATGGTGGTCGACGACGAACCTCAAGGGACTGATGTCGAGCCGCAATCTGTGGCGTACGATGGCGGTTCTAGAGGAAACGTCGAGACACCAACCCAAGGTGACTCAGACTGTGGGTCGAGCACATCGGCCTCCAGTGACAAGACGCTCACTCAACTGAGCAAAACCTAACTGCTACCTACACCCTCATGGCTAACAAGGCAGCAGGTTACTAAACAGTTAAGATTTATACAGTGTAACTTGCAGCACAGCAGGGCAGCAACGGCAACATTGTGCCAACGCCTTGATGGGCTGCAGGATACAGTAGCACTGATCCAGGAACCCTGGAGAAATCAAACCAAGATATTAGGCTTGGGCAAACTAATGGGTAAAATTTTTAGCTTTCCAAGCAATAGTCAACCTAGGACAGCCATTTACATCCCTAGGTCATTTCGAGGTCATCCGCTTATACATCTTTTCACCTCAGACGTCACTGCAATCAGGATGGAATATGTTACGAATGGCCAAAAGAAAACCATTGTCCTGGCTTCAGTATACCTCCCCTCAGATGCAGTCAACCACCAAACCGGGAAAGAAATGGAGGATCTGGTAGAATACTGCCGCAACACAGTTTGGAGCTTGTTATGGGCTGTGACTCTAACTCACACCATATCAGCTGGGGCAGTAAGGACATAAACACTAGAGGTAAGTCACTTTACGACCTTATCATAACACACAATCTAAGTATTATAAATCAAGGCACCGAGCCCACTTTTGTGAACTCGCGCTGTCAAACTAGAATTGATATCACTTTTAGCACCACTAGTATATCTAACTTAATACAAAACTGGCAGGTATCTGACGAAGCTTCAATGTCAGACCACCCTGGTTAACGTATAAATAAACTTTTCTGTAACAACATCTACACTAATCCGGGGTCCTCGAAAACAGATAAGGTACGATACCACGAGCTGTTGGTAGAGGAACTGCGGTATGTAGAAACCAAAACACCCAAAACACACAACGATTTGGAAATGTACTCCAATACAATCGGAAACGCAATGCTAAAGGCCTATAAAGGCGCCTGTCCCATGAGGTTGGTCAAGAACGATGGTACAGCCTGCCCTTGGTGGTGCCAAGAACTAGATCACCTCAAAAGAAAGTCAGGAAAGCTTTTAACAAGGCTAAAACAACCAAACTCGATGAGGACTGGGAACTGTACAGATCCCTCCTCAAAGAATACAAAAAAGTCATAAGACAAAATCAAAGAGCGGCCTGACATCCTACTGTAGGAAATTGAAGATTTTTCTGATGCAGCTAGGCTTCAAAAAGCTCTTAATAAAGATCCATATCAATGTATAGGAAAATTGAAAACGAGGATGGTTCCTACACAACCAACCTTGAAGAAAGCATCAACTGCTCTGGTTGCTACACACTTTCCGGGTTCCACCACTATAAAATCAGCAGATACAGAACATGTGGACGTGGATGTAGAGGTGACACCCACAAACGAAGACTGGCAAATTGCCTCAAAAATCATTGATGAGGACAAGGCCCGTTGGGCCATCACTGGCTTCTCCCCCTTCAAATCACCGGGACCGGACGGCGTATATCCAGCCCTACTTCAGTGGGGAATGGAGGTGCTACTTCCGCACCTGGTGGGTGTCTTCAGGTCATCACTGGCCCTGAGATACATCCCGAAGGCCTGGAGAGAAGTCAGAGTTGTCTTCATACCAAAACCAGGGAAGGCTGACTACAGTATCCCTAAATCATTTAGACCAATCAGCCTTACATCATTTCCCATGAAAACCATGGAGCGGCTATGCGAAAGATATATCAGAGATGAGTGATTTATCAATAAACCCTTACACTCAAACCAACATGCATACACACAGGCAGATCAACGGAGTCAGCACTATACGCAGTCTCAAATAAAATCAAAAGATCACTGGACTGCAAAGAGTCCGCCTTAGGTGTATTCGTAGACATAGAAGGGGCGTTGGACAAAACGAACTTTAACAAAACATCAGACGCGCTTGCTGGGTATAACACCCCACCATCACTGAATGGTTGGATAATGAATATGCTCTTAAAACGAGTAATAGAAATAAAGGCCGACGATGTTAAGGTCAGGGAGCAAGGTAACAAAGGCTGTCCGCAGGGAGGAGTACTCACCTACTATGGAACATGGTTCTAGACAGTCTCTTGCGACGCCTTAACAACGACAACCTATATACGATAGCATACGCAGATGACGTGGTAATTCTGCTAACAGGAAAATTCCTGAATGTAATCTGCGATAGAATGCAACATGCCCTTAAAAAGTTGGAACAGTGGTGCGTTGAACACGCTCTATCTGTAAATCCCAAGAAAAACAGAAATGGTTCTGTTTACAAAGAAAAAGAAACTAGGGAACCCTCAGAGCACCCGTTCTTTCAATACAGAACTGAGCTTCTCAACAGAGATCAAATACCTTGGTATTACCTTTGACAGTAAGCTAACGTGGAATTCTCACTTGAGAACAGAATAAAGAAAGCATATATTGCTTTTGATCAATGCCGCAGAACCATAGGAAAGACTTGGGGATTCTCTCCAAAGTAGCCCATTGGATCTACACAGCCATAATAAGACCCGTGGTAACTTACGGTTCCATAGTGTGGTGGTCCAAAACAGAACAGATTACGGCAAAACATAAGCTAGATCAAATTCAAAGAATAGCATGTTTAAACATCACAGGTGCTATAAGGACTACACCGACTAGGAGCTATGGAGGTGATATTGAATCTCACCCCCTTGATATATTTGTAAGGGAAGCGGCTCTGATGACTCTAACACGCCTCGCATGGTCGGTCTAGACACTAATGTAGGCACTGGCTCAACTGGACGACGCTTGTGGAGGGATGTTACAAGGGAACTTCCAATTCTACAGGCAAGAGCGGACTCAGTTGCAGCAAGGTTTGTTTTCAATAAACCCTACACAATTAACATAAGAGAAACAATACCAATAAAAGGCGAGTCTAAAGGAACCATTAGCCTGTACACTGACGGCTCTAAGACCAAGGTGGGCACAGGCTGTGGCATATACTCACCAACCATAAACCTGAAAATCGGATGGACAATGGGCGCCGAACCCAGCGTGCTTCAATCCGAACTGACAGCCATAACCATAGCGGCTTACGAAATTAAAAGCCGCAACATCGCCAACCATACGATCTGTATTTATACAGACAGTAGGCAAGCATTACTAGCCCTGAAAAGACCACGAATTACTTCGGGACTAGAATGTCATCAAGCCCTGACTAACATCTCTCTAAATAATGTGGTCAACCTAGCCTGGATCAAGGGACATGACATATCTAAAGGTAATCATACCGCTGACTCGCTGGCCAGGGCGGCTGCGGGACGGAAACTAGTTGGTCCCGTCCCCACCACTGGACTGACAACAGCAGCGATTAAAGACATCATTAAAGAATACTCCCATCGACTGTTTAAAGGGAAATGGGATAATACTACAAACTGCAATTTTGCAAAAATAATGTTAAGCTATCCAGACGAGTCAATAGCGAAAAAAACCTTATGATGTCCAGAAGGAACCTCCGAACACTAACGGGCGTTCTAACTGGCCACTGCGGGCTACGAGGACACCTATTTAAAATGGGTCTAACGAACACGGGATTATGTAGAGGCTGTGAACAGGGAGGATGAGACCGTGGAACACATTTCTTTGCGATTGTCCCGCCCTCACATTCGAACGGAACTCCATGCTGGCACGAATTGGCCATTACTGGCCGAAATTAGGGAGATTCCACATAAAGATGTCGTCAACTATTTTAAATCAATAGGTTTGGACGACGCAGTGAATCTCCTGCCTGTACAAGAGGAAGCACAAAGGACCTACTGAGGTCTAGGTGCAGTGGTATATTACCACCCTCTAAACATTCAGAGAGATCTATATGTCTTAATAATGAATACGTACCCGCACAAACACCCTCTAACTAACTAACACAGAGGGTGATTGGGCCGGACCCGGTTTGGCTTAAAAGTTTTGGTATCGGTATTCAGATAATCTGTATCCGGGTTGGGCTAGGAAAGATGGACTAGGATCACCTCAACGTATTGTGTGGTTGATGTGGAGCTTTGGAGTTCTGGACACCTGTTCAGTGGTGTTCGAAACCCATTTGTCCATAACTTTACTTAAATTTACAGATAAATGTTTAATTTTAATTTTATTTAAAAACTATTCTAATTTTAAACTTTTCTACACTGCATTTAGCCTTTGTAAAGTGAAACATAACGGGTTTCACGCTAAAGGTGCTCAATGAGCTAGTTACTTTATTGTCCCAATTATCACCTATAACGAGACATTAGGTTAAATTTTGGTATTGTTACAGTGGTTTTTTTTTAACGGGTAACGCAATTATATTTCTTTAAATTTTTTTTGGACAACTAGCTTAAATAAAGCAATGTCCTTTTTTTTCTTCTTGAATTTGTCAGATTTTTTCCCAATACTTATAGTACAGGATCCCACTGCTTGATTCTGCAGGTATCTGTTTTTTTATACAACTTATTTTAAATGAATGTTAAGGAAGTATGCAATGGATTAAGGATAGGTTGCCTATAAAAAATTAGCCGCAATTATCTGTAATTAATTTTAGTATGATTAATTCGCTAACATAACTTGCAACTGTATGTTTTTTTAATGAATTTTACGACATTTGAAAGATAATAATGTCACAAATTAAAAAAGAAATGGTTGTCTCAGTCAGCCGCAGCGTTTTGCAGCTGAAAACAGGTATATCAGTGTTAATTGTTTACACTTACCTGTTTTTTTAATTTTTAAAAAATAAATTTTATATATATATATATATATATATATATATATATATATATATATATATATATATATATATATATATATATATATATATATATATATATATATATATATATATATATATATATATTATATATTATAATTATTAAAAATCCTTGGTTGCCAGTTGGAAAATGGCCACAAACAGAGGTTGTCAGATTTCAAAGATTTCGCTCCAGGTAAGTGGAAGCGAAGAGAGAAGATGCACGCATTGTTATGTGCTGTAATCAAGAGTATAATGTAGTGTCGATGTAGTTCTAGTATTTCTTTACTTATTTTTTATTAAACATAAATTTTAGAGCATGATGACTATTTTTTTTTGCGTGAGAAAAAACCTGTATTTTCTTTTACTTGTATTTTTTACTTGAAAAGTTGTCTACAGAATCTTTAAAGAAAATCAAATTATTATTTTTTTTAAGACAAATTTAATTTCACCTTCATTTAACAAATATTTTTAATAAAAATTGCACAGCAAGCCCTTCCCAAAAAATAATATTTTTACTTTTATAAATGTCAACAAAATTGTCTAGGTATTTTAGACAATTTTATGTTGGTATACCAGGGACCCCAAACAATTGAATGCGCTTAATTTTTTAATTTTAAATCGCGGAAAATAATAATAATTCAAATTTATAAAGTAGGCCATTCAATTGTTTCGCGGGTTTCTTGGGTACCAACATAAAACAGTCTAAAATCTCAAAACAATTTTGTTGGGCATTAATAAAAGTAAAAATAAAATTTTTGGGAAGTGTTTGTTGTGCTTTTTATTAAAAATATTTGTTAAATGGTGAAATTAAATTTATCTTATAAAATAATAAGTGTATTTGATAAAATATTCCATTTTGGGTGTAATTAGTTTTAAGAAGAAGGAATTTTAAGAAAGTTTTGCTGGTTAGGTTGAGTGGGGTTATAACTTAAAAACTAGCAGAGTACGAAAAATGCGATCTTCTCTCTTGCGCTTCCACTTACCTGGAGCGGGGAATCGTAAATTTGAAATATTTGTAACCTCTGTTTGCGGCCATTTTTCAACTGGCAACCATGGATTTTTGTAATTGTAAAAAAACTTTAAATTTTGTATTAAAAATTAGAAAAAAAGGAAAAAAATTAACACTGATATACCCGTTTAACAGCTGGCAATCCTAACGCTGCGGCTGACTGAGAGCTGGCAACCATTTCTTTTTCAATTTGTGACATTATTATGTCGTAAAATTCATTAAAAATCATATAGTTAAGTTTATTTTTGCGAATTAATCATACTAAAAATTAATTACAGATAAAGGCTAATTTTAATAGGCAACCATCACTAATCCATTGCATACTTCCCAAATTATTTAAAATTGGTTTATGAAAAAACAGATACCCGCAGAATCGAGCAGTGGGATCTTAAGGTGCGTTTAGGGCCTAACGCACGCACTGATCCACCGCGAAACTCAAGTGTAAACGGTTATGGGGCACGCTCACGCTGTGTGTTTCTATGCGCGAATTTGCTTCGGCGCGATCCGCCGGGGTGTCAGTCTCGATGCGATGCTCAAAAGAATTAATTGGTTCGCGAACGTCCAGTTTGAACGGGTTGGGAGGTTGGGGGGATCACGAACGCACGTACTTCAATGGGCGACTAACTCGCGTAATAAAGATTTTGGGCTGTTGCGTAAAATTAAGTTTGCCATCAACGACGAGGTCTACGTTTACGCGCTCCTTTCTTTTTTTCAAATTATACATTAAAATAAATGCACCCGCCATGATTTCATCGTCGTCTTCCATTATTAACGCACCCTTTTGGAAAACTGATCAGCTTGGGTCGAAATATCATAAACCTATTTAAACGCTTTTGAAAGCAAACGAAAGCGTGATGGATCCACTGCGTACGTATTTGGTCTAAACCCACCTTTTGAGTAGTATGGAAATTTAGTATGTTTGCCATCAAATGGACAAGGATCTGTAAAAAAGTTTGATATTTTACCTATAAATTATTTTTTTTTTTTAAAATCATGAAGCAACTTTATTTTTAATTTTTAAAATTTAAAATTTAATTTTATCAAAATTAGTTTCCCAATACCTGTTTTGACTAGGTATTTGTTTGAGCGAAGTAAGACAAACTTTTTTTTTAGTGAAGAAAGATGCTTTTGAACACTAAAATTTTTTTTTTATTTACACTTTCTATGGGAATCGATGGACAAACTTCATTTCCAGGTTTTTAAATTTTTATTTATCTCCTTGTTTTCTTTCATTAAAAAGATTGTTTTAGCTGCTGCAACCAAAACCATAACTATTTATAACAAAACAGTAAGAATTAACATTAAAATTTGCATGTTGCTTTCATTATTAGATGTTTATTATCTGAGCTCTAGTTTTAAACTATCAAATTTCTGTCAGGTAAAAATTTTGATTTATAAGGACGAAATCCTACTAGCACAGGAGATGAGGCATTTTGGCTAGGAGTTTTTTTGTCCTGCATGGATTTACTTGAAATCAAAGTTTAGATCATGCCGAGGTGTGCTTTTATCCTGGGGGTGGTTGCCATCTTGGGGGAAATTTTTTATTACTTTTTTAACCAAAGAAATCGATAAAGAAAGTAATTTTAGGTAAAAAATGTTCTATACATTTTTTTCGTAAAACTAATTTTTTTCGAGTTATTCGCGATTGAAAGTAAATGTTTTTCGACAAAAAAATCGACGTCTTTAATGGGGTTTTCACGAATAAATCTAAAAATATGCATTTATCCAAAAAAACTGAAAAAACAAAATTGTAGCTAATAAAAACTAGAAAGAAATGTTTTTTTTTTCTCACAACCAATACAGACCGAGCTACGGCTTGTTAATGGTTATTTTGTTCGTCAAATCCTAAATTTGAAAGATTCAAAGTCAAATAGCGGGAAAAGTTTGCATTTTTCAAGGAAAACATATAGGATCTTTTTAAAGTATATAATAAGACCTTTCTTCTAAAAAAAAAAAAAGAGTTATTAGCATGAAAATTGAGCGAGTTATGATAAAAAAAGGTCTCCCTACTTTTTTAAAAAGATCATTAAAAACAACCCCTTAATTCCACTCTTAATTAAAATAGATCTGTACCCTTCGGATTTTTTTTTTATATGTATTATTAATACATTTTAGAAGTTTAACCAAATTAAAATGCATAATTTTAGAAAAATTGGAGCTTAAAGTGAAAAAAGATTTTCCGCAATTTCGTAAAAATAGCCATTTTCTTTAAAATAACCCAACAATACTGAGATACGAAAAAAATGTTAAAGTACCAAATTATAGCTTTTTTAATAATAAAGACTTTTTATAATATATATTTTTCAGTAAAATAATTATTTGGCCAGATATGGCTGTTTAAAGCCTCTATTTACGAGGAGCAAGACCTTTTTTCTAGCCCTTTAAGCTCATCCCATTTTAAAACTGGGGGATTAAAAAGGATTTAATTAACATAGCCTTGTAGCTCTTAAAAAACCCTACAAAAAAAATTTTTGAACAAACTTTCTATCATTAAAACTAAAGGAGCTATGTTTAAAAACCAATCAACTTTTTTTCGAAAAAGTCGAATAGGGCCCCTTCAATAATATTTTATAAAACCGGTATACTTTAACTTTTACCGGTATAATTTTTGTATGCAACACTTTCTTTTTTTATTTAAATCTATTATATTCTTATAAATGCAATGTTGTAAGAGGTGGTT
The DNA here is from genome assembly GCA_019359885.1 of Listronotus oregonensis. NCBI lineage: Eukaryota > Metazoa > Arthropoda > Insecta > Coleoptera > Curculionidae > Listronotus > Listronotus oregonensis. The sequence goes on from JAHBCN010006583.1 coordinate 44,697, forward strand.
TTTAAGGCTTGAAAATTTGCAAAAGAATGAAATTGGTTATATTTCAGGCAGTAATATTCTTAATTATTAAATCTGTCAAGCTATTAATTTTTTGAGATAAATTTTTTTTTTTTAATTGCTTTAATGGGTTGATTTATAAGGGTCGAAAAGTTGGAAATGAAATAAGTACATATTTTACACAGCAGCATTCTAAAATTAAAAACTATGGTAAATTAATCATTTTTTAGGGAAAAAATTTTTTTTTAATTTATGCTCTAATTTTGGGTTGATTTTTAGGGGTTGAGATATTTTAAAATTGTATTCTAAAGCATAAAACAATTAATTAAATAACTAATCCAAACCATATTTTACCCGTCTTAAAGTTTAAAATGTTATTCTAAGTTTTGACAATTAGGGGTAGTTTTCATTAAAAACAAACAGCGCACATCACCATGAAATAGAATTTAAAGAGAGGGAGGAAACGCCTAATTCCAAATTTTCATACAAATCGATGAAAGACACAAAATTGGGGGGGTTTTGCAATTTTTTATTTCATTTCCGGAACAAAATTATTTATCATCAAATTGTATAATTTGTCAAAAAAAATTTTTTTGTAAATCATAAGAGGTGTTTATTTAAAGGTTGAGTTATGGTAGTTAAATATTTATTATACCGTTAACTGTTAAAAAAATTTTTTTCTACAATAAAAGCATTATTAAATAATTTTAAAATGAAAAAAATTTTTTTTTGGAATTTCGTTATTAAGGGTCATTTTTAAGGGTTGAAATGTTAAAATATAATGATAGATAAACTCACAACATAAAATAGATACAGACTTTTACTTTAAGGAAGGAATTATCTTGGTAAAATGTCTAATAAAACCCTATTATTTTAATTTGAACTGAGCCTTTAACATTTAATATTCCGACTGTATATTCACACCAGTTTATAAACCGAATAAAAAGTTTCATATACTTTTAAGATTTATCGGATAATAAATCTGCTGTAGCTTTATTTCTGCTTCAATTATATCAAGTGGTGTTCAAATAATTTCTTTCACAATTGGAACTGACATTTTTAAAGCTTTACAACAAAATATTAAAATTGTAAAAAAGTAAACTGACAACTTTATATTAATTAGGGGAAAGGTAGCTGTAAAAAACCGCATAAAGGAAAATTGATAAAAAGCGTAGTATAGTCTTTTTTTCCGTGATAAACAAAATTTTATTAAAGGTGGCCATAAAAAAAATTTGTATAAAATAATATCAAAAAATAACTAAAAAAGTATTAATTTTTTTGATTTGGGGGTTTTGGGGCATTCCTTTCCCTTTTTTCAATGTGTTTTTTAAAAACCCCGGACTGTTTATATTCATTTTAGGCAAAGCAGTATGAATAATTTTGAGTTTTAAAAAAATTTCCCCTTTTTACAAGCGGACAAAAAACATAGCATGGGCCCAATGTACTTTTAGCGCTTGTGCAAAAAGTTAAATTTCCGGATAGTGGATTATATAAAAAAAACTAATTTTTTTCACGATCGTAAAAAAAAAATTTTTTTTTCCATTAAAAAAGTTTTTTTTAATAGTTATTAAGGAAATATATTTTTCAGTATTTTTTTAACATAATATGTTATTTATCAAAATGTTTTTTATGGCTTAAAGCGCTTCAATCTAGCACTAAAAAATTACTGTTATATACAGGGTGTCCAGAATAAGAGATGAACAGGGGGGGAAAATTAAAAAACCTTAGAGATACAAGGTCGGTTAAATGGAAGAAAAGTTGCGTTATTGTATGTCTTATAATAATCCGGGGGTTTTAAAATTTTTTAAACGATACCGTTAACTAGGGGACAGGGTAGAATACAAAATTGTGCATTTTTGAAATACCCCCCCCATTGTACCCATTATAAAAGTTTTAAAAATTTCAAATTTTTTAATTTGGGTAAAGGATACGGTGTTTTTTTAAAAAGGTGTCAAAAAAATTTTAGGCGTACTATGTTGCGCCCGACCGGGGTTTTAAATTTTTTTTTCTTTTGGACGCCATATTAAATTTTAACATTTTTGAAATACCCATTCAAATGCTTTTAAACCATATATAATAATTTTTTAAACGGCGAAGAGAAATAATCAAAAAAAACAAAATTAAGATTTCATCGTAGCAGGCTTTGATTGTTTATTTTTTTTTTTTTTTTGTTTTTATTTTCATTGTTTATTTTAAAATTAACTTAATTGAAAAACATTTTGAAAACAAAAACATAAATACAATTAACAAATTTATTAACACTTTTTAAAAAACAAACGCTTAAACAAAAAAAGGTAAAAACAACATAAAGTAAATGTTCAAATATCAGCTTCCATAACAGCAGCTCTTAATTGCTTCATGTTTTCATAGGACTAAGAGTAGACATGATTTTTTAGGTGACCCAATACGAAAAATTAAGGGGCGTTAGATCAGAGATTTCCCCATGGTCCCTGGTTACCTATCCATTGGTTGGGAAATTTATTATTTAAAAATTTTAGTTAGTTTTATTAGTTTGTGATATGTCCATTATGTGGCGATGCGCTGTCTTGCTGAAAAACATATTTTGAATGTTGGCTAGTGGAAGTTTATTATTTGTTTTTCAACAATTTTCAGAAGGTTCAAAAATCTTCCCCGAATTTAAATTTTCATTAAAAAAAAACGGACCAATCACTTGGGTATCAAAAACACCTAGCCAGACATTAAATCCCCACCTAATTTGTGCCTAACTTCAAACTAGTTGTGGATTAACATCTGACCAGAAAACCTATTTTTGATTAAATAGTTGAAGTTAGTAAATCGACTCTCATCAGACCCGAGGACTTTTTATAAGAATTTGGATCTCAGTGTTTTTTTTAAAAAAACCACTGACAAAACTCCATTCTTCTAATTTGATCTCCTTCCCAAAGTCTCTGGCAGGGGCGTTCACGAAAAGGGTGATTTTTGTGGCGCTTTAAAATGCTGTCCGCAGTTGACCGAATGATGCCTGTTGTCTTTTCATTTGACGAAAAACGTACGAGGGTTCAACCATGCTTTGCAACACCAAAATTTTTTTTATTTTCGTTAGAAAATTTTTGTTTTTTTTTTCTTTAGCAAAACTTCCATAAGTTACAAGGCTTTCCTTTTAAAAGCCTTACATAGGTATACCAGGTAGTCGTCTTTCTGGAATTTTTTAAAATAAATTTCCTTAGCTTGTGGCTTTTTGCGACAGAAAATAAAACACTCCAACATATGGTATATTTGACTATTTAAGTAATTAATTTTAAAACTTTTTAATTAAATTTATTAACTAAACTCACTAATTAGGGACAGTAAACATTTCTGATAAATACTTTAAAAAGAAAAA
>JAHBCN010006584.1:2500-10000 GCA_019359885.1 Listronotus oregonensis
TATATATATATATATATATATATATATATATATATATATATATATATATATATATATGATTAAAATTTAAAATAATAATTGTAGATTTAATTTATAAACTTGCTTTTCTTTTTTGTTTTTTTGAAAATAAAAAAATTAAATTTATTTTTTAAAATGGCTTAAATATTGTTTTTATAATTTTTATTTCTTGCTTTTTTACATAAAACTGGCATATTTAAAAATATGGTTTTTTTTAAACAAATGAAAATATAAATCTCATATGTACCACTTTTACCGGACTTGCATAATAAAAACAAAGTATTAATTTACATAAAAATAAACGCCAACCAAAAACATCCTACATGTTGCTACCATTTTTCCAAAATTATTTTAATTTTTAAGGAACCCTAAATATACAAAAAAAACCTCTTTTTTAATAAGAATACATAAATTATTAAAATTTACCTCTTTATGGTAGACTCAACAAATATTATTCTATGCAGGTACCCTAATAAAACTACTACCCCTGGCTTTACAAAAAACTATGATGAAAGTTTTGTGGTTGCATTAGCTTTTTAGTAGGTTAATATTAAATTTCCCTTTGATTAAATTTTCTAAAAACTTTTTATTAAATAAAAAACATTTTTAGTTAATTTTTTTTAAAATTGTGTGGCAACTCTTTGATGTACTATGTAACTTACCCAGTATTACACAAGCAAATGGCAGCTCATTTAATAGGAGGATGGGTATCGTGAACTGTCAGGATCATGTTAAACATATTTTTTATTTATTATTTAAATTCGGCGACATCTAGATTTACAATATAGAGTGACGAATACCAAGTGTAAAACTAGAAAACATTTCGACATTAGTTCAAAATACATAGCCAGTTAAAAGGGTTAGAAAATATTAGGGTATGAATAACCCAAATTTTGGTTTTGTTTAATTTGTTTATTGATATATAATGTATCGATTAGAATGGATCTTCAACCGTTTTCAAGTGACAATCCGAAAACGGTTGGAAAATAAAATTGTTATCAATCAAAAATAAAGACAATTAATTCAAGATTTAAAAAAAACATAGCCAGTTATTATTTCCTAATTATTATTTTAAATAATAATTATATTTTTAATATTGATAACGCAATTAAGGTAGTCTGGTCTAAAGGCATGAATTTCAAGCGTTTTTTCCAACTTGATAAAAATAAACCTTTATTATTTTTACTATATATTTTTCATTACTATTTATTTGTTATTTAAAAATACATAAAAAAAGTTAAAAAAATTAAAAACTCAAAAAGTTGTCGACTGGTATAGCGGGATATCCAAAAAAATGGTTTTCTAGCGTGCAGGATTCCAACCCTTCTGGTATATAAATCTTAAAAATGTAATTTAAAAAAAAGATTTTTTTTTTAATTTTTAGACTGGAATACCCCCTTAAGGTATTTTTATTATATTTTTTCATTGCAGTATAGTCGAGTCAATAAAGTTTTTTACTTTTAAAAAATGCCATTTTTACATGTGTCATTTTGACAGGTGCCATTTTCATCAAATATCATTCTTTGTGGGTGATCTTTTCGACAGCTGGTATTTTGACCGATTTCATTCTTTGTTTTTAAGATATCATATTAATGAATGCCAATTTAAACAAATATTATTTCTAAATTTTATTTTTGAGAAATATTTTTTTGACGGATATAATTTTGACACTTGTAATGTTTAAAATTGTCATTGTTATCTAAAGGTTTTACCACTAAGTATTTTTGTCGTTGTAATTATTTGTTCTAAAGTAGCCAAACAACCAAAACTTTTAATTTTTTTATTAGTACTCATCGGTTATATGCACTTTTAAAATGCCAAAATATATCAAATATCCTAAAATATGCAAAAATTTTATTTGAACTAAAATAAATCGTGATCGTAGGTAATATCCTATAAAATAATTTTATGCATTTCATAAATATGCAAACAAATTTGTTTGATGTCTAATTATTGGTGTTTTAACAGATTTTTTTTTTAAATATGCTCTAAAGCTTATCGTCTTAAAGGTTTTTTAATTTCCTGATATTTACCATCATAATTTCAGAATTACAGTTTAAAGCCATTGACAAAATAATGTTACTAGGTTCATGCTTTTTTTGTAAATAAAGGATACAATTAAAAAAAGCCTGGTGCCTTTTGTCGGAAAAAGAAAAGCAAATACAGCTAAATTGCCTGCTTTCTGAAAGTAAACATAAACACCCTAACACCATGCTTAAAATGTTTCTTTTTTTTTAAAAATGATCAAAATAAAAATAGGAGAACATAAACTTCTGTCTAAATAACTTAAACTAAGTAAACTAGTAGAAAAATAAAACCAAAACAATATTTTCTTTTCTGTATATATTAATTTGAATAAATAAATATTATTTAGTTTTTTTTTACATTATTGAAAAAAAATTCCCTTTTTATATATATTTATGTGCATGTAAGAGTTATTCTTTTTCTTTTGATTTTCCCAAACTTTAACAAACTTAACAGGACCAAATATTTATAAATTTATATATTAAAAACTTGAAAAGATCCGTTAAATCGCGAATATTAAAAACGGCTCTAAGAAGCATTCTTACTAAGAGCCAGACAACAATGTTTTTTAAAAAGCTTATTCCAAATTCCCCCGCGAGTGTGGTGGGTTCATCCACAAAGCGAAATTCGGGGAAAACCCGGCCATAAATCGGAAATACCAACTTAAATTAAGGCCTATTCTGAGTTTAATTTCATTATCTGTTACCTGGCTATAATAAACAATCACCCTTTTATTTTTAGTCTTGTCCTTGCAGAAATATTTTAGGAAAGCTGATGTTCGTGGAGACTATTTCATTGTGATTCAAAAGCGCCTGTGAAAATTATAATTTATATTCAGTTTTCGCGAAGTGTGGGGGGAAAATTTTGTAAATAACTATGGACCTATTCGGTGGAATAGAATTTAAAAATAATATTTATTTAAAATATTTCTTTACGTTTTTTACTGGTGTTCTGAAAAGATAACAATTAATTTTTTTAATTTCAATTTTTCACTTTTTGCTGAAAAGTATGATTTCCCATTTTCCCCATTTAAATTAGCTTTAAATTTTGTTTAATAAGTCCTTTTAAGATCCCACCTTAAGTTTGCGATAATTTGCGTCTTGACGAGAAAATATTTTTAAAGATTTATGGTCTGGGTCCAAATTCGTATAAAAATGAGGTCCCAAACGCAACAAATAATTTTTCCTACTAACAAAGAATAAATAAATTTTTATAAAATAAAACATTATTTTATAGAAAATTAAATAGAAAATAAAAAAATTCCTATGGGTTTAAAATTCAATAGGGGTGACAATTTTAAATGGCAAATCTTATTAAAATATATTGTTTTAATTACATTGAACTAAGAATTTAAAGAAACAGTTCTAACAATCATTTTATGTAGTTTAAAATATAAATTTTAATCCAAACACTATTGATAATGTAGTTTTTTAGAATTAACATTCAATTCTTCAAGCAGGTCTCAATTTTGGAAGTTTTTTTAATGTAATTTAAGTACCATTGATTGCAAAGTATAATTGTACAAATATTATAAAGAGGAAAGATTTGATTGTTTGTTTGAATTGAAAGGCTCCGAAACTACTGGATGATTTAAAAATTTTTTTCCATTAAATCCATTATTATAGTTTTAAGGACTACGTTGAGACGGCCAGAAAATTTGGTTGTATCCGTGGTACAATATCCAACTTCCGTCCATAAAATCTTTTGGTTCAATATAATATCATATTTTATGGTTCCAATTGGGAAACTTGGCGAGGAAGCCCAGGAATCAAGAAACAAAAATATTAAAGATTCAGAGAATTTCATGCACGGAAGTTTTTAAGAAAACAAAACATGGAGGATATATTTTGTAATCTTTATTCTTCTGATCCTTTAATCTCAATATGAAAAATAATCTGCTAAAAAGCTTAAACAGTACCCCTTCAAAAGTTTTGGCATTTTTGATGAAAACAGTTTCTGCTGATGAAAGTGATAGTGAAGATATTGATTGATTTTAATTATTAAGATAGGTTAGGCTTTTTTTATTACAAAGTTTTGTTAAGTGAGGTCTGTATTCTTTACATACTTAAATATATTACTCTTAACATGTATTTTAAATTGCTCCTATTTTTAACAAAAGTTAGTTATAAAATTAAATAGAACAAGAACAAACAAATCAAAACTTATTTAATTTATAATAAGCAATTTTATTAACCTATATCAAAAGTCTTGTCATTTTGGATTTTATTTCAAAAATTTTCAGTCAAAAGCTTATTTCACGGGATTGGGCGGATTAGGACTCAACAGTGACAAAGGAAGTCAATTTGGAAAAAATCGGATTAACTATCTCAATCCTACAATTCTGTTAAAATGGTATACATCCTAAAAACGGCAAATATTCCTCATTATGAAGAAACTTTTGTATAAAACATTTTTTTGTATCTCTTTTACTTAAAAAGGGGGTCATTTTGAATTAACAGTGTTTGATCTGCCCCTTATCTCTTAGGTGGCGAAAATTTTCAAACTTTAATTTTACTTATTTGTTTGAAAAAGGCGCATGATGCCTTTATTACTTTTTTTTGGCATAACAATTGGTCCTTATAAAAGTGTCAAAATGGGACACACTGTAAAATAAAAAAAATTAAAAACAGAGGACTGGGTAGAAGTAAAATTAACGCCATTTTACGCACAAGTGAAAAATTCTGTTTGTTCTTGATTTTAAAATGTAAAGACAAAAAAAAATAATTAAAAAAATATGTTTTGTTTTAAAAATATTCCTTTTATTTAAAATTTAAAAACTACATTCAATGGGTCAAAAAAATACCTATATTTTCATGACGTTAAATTATTCTTCATTTCTTTCTTTTGATAAGATTTTTCTACATCAACCTGTATAACCTTTTTAAAAAAGTCTAAAATCAAGGGTAAAATAACTTTAGATTATCTGTGGTTGCTTTAATTATTGCGGTTCTTGGCCCCCCTACATTTTTTATCTCCTGTAATCTTTGGGGTATTGTTTAGTCAAAAAAAAAGTTTAACTCGGGTTTAAAATAAAATCAAAATCAAAAATTCTTAGAAAGTTAGTGTATAAAAATGTTTTAAAACCTTTAATATTTTTGTTTTTTTATTATACACTGTATAGAACATTTTAACATTTTGGTTTTTGGGAAATAGTCATAAAATTGGTAGGAAGGGAAAAAAAAATTTTGTAAATATAAGGTAAGAATATAAAGAGCCCCTCTTGTGCAGTCAATAAATTGTTATTTTATATACTAAAAAGTTTTAAATTTTTATTTTTAATGGAAATTTACCTAACAATTAAAAGGGGACAGAAAAATAATAAATGTCGGAAAAATGTATATTAAAAAAAAGTGTTTTTCTATTATAAAAATTATACAGTTGGATTAACCAATGCTCTAAAAAAAATAAAATTTAAATTGACATTTTTTTAAGTTATAGCAAAGATAAATACTACAGATAGATGGTTCATTTAAATGGGGCGTTTTGAATCAGTTCAAAAAATATCAATGCTTCCGTAAATGCGAATAAAATTAAGTCGGTAACCCTCCCCAGCAAACCAGGTACGAAACCATGTGCGACGTTGCCAATGTCTTCGCTTGTATCTTATTTGAATACGAAATAGCGAAAGCGGGCCCTAAACGGGTTGTGTATTTTCTAGTCGCGTTTCATCCGCCAATAAAAAAAGCCCGGCAACACTTTTTTAAAATTTTGTTCAAGGATTAAAATGCATAGCGCGAAAATCACTGATGGACTCACTCGCGTTCCCAAAGTCCAAAAGGGGTATTAAAAATATAGCATTGAATGGTTTATCTTTTTTTGTAGTAGTATTTCTTTGGTTATTTCATCAACACCCTTAGAAAAAAAGGTTTCAAATTTGTGTAAAATAATTTTTCATTTAAAAAAGAATATGAATATCAAGAAAATACCCAAACAAATTTTATTAAAAAAAAAAAAAAAAAAGAAAAAAAAACAATGTCCATTAAAAATATAATTAAAATAAAACCTAACTTTAAAAAATATAAATTTAAATATACTAAAAATCAAGGCTCTTTTAAGATTTCTTTTGATGTTGTTTTGGGGTTAAAAATAAATAAAAAATTTAGTTTAAAAAACTTGATCCGAACTAAAAAGAAAAATTAAGTATAAAGAATTTGTTTACAGTGACACAAGGTGTAGTAATCAATATAATTAATCAATTCAAAATAAAATAAATTTAAAAAAAGTTTGTAACAAAATAATTCTTTATGGTAAAAAAACGTGAATGCAAATCATAATACCATAATTTTGAAAAAAACCCCTTTAAAAAAAAGGGCCCCAAACTAGACAAAAAAGGTACAGTTAGGTCAAAAATTTTTAAAAAATTTACAATTATGTCAAAATCATTGATTTTTCGAAAAAGGGGTTTCACCTGAAAATTATATAATATTTAATTTTTAAAACCGAAACTCAGGCCTTTTAATTTAAAAATTTCTTATTGAAAAAAAACAAACAAAGTTTTGAAGAAGCGAAATTCCATTAATTTATACAGAAAACAAAATAAATTTAAAAATATCAACTAACAAACTATAAAAAAAAATTCATTATTTTATGATAGCTCCTTTTTTTTCGATAAAAAAAACCCCAATCTTTTGGAAAATCGAAGCGAACAATGTTCTAGGTAATTCTTAGTCAAAAAAATTTCCATGCCTCTTGAATTTGCCCCCAATTATTCTTCTTTTTTGCAGGCGCATTGTTGAATTTTTTTTAACTATCACCCCCCATATTTTTTCCATCGGGTTGACGGGGGAACTTCGCGAGGCCCAAAAGGGAAAGGGGAATTCCGGGTTTTTTTCTTGACCAGTCGGTCCCCCTTTTGGGCGTATGGCCGGGGACGTTCCCCGTGCTGATGATAAAATCTTCCCATAAACATTATAGGCCGCTGGAAATGAAAGATTTCTTTAAAATTGGGGTTAAGTCCCCCCCGGGATATGATGGCAAACCCCCCCCCATCCTGCGCCGATACACCCCAAACAACCGAAAAACCCCCCCCCTTTTTAAATTTTGGGGTTATTCTCTTCAAATCTTAATTTGGTTCTATATACTCGCATACTTCCTTAAAAAACTTACGGAAAACCCCCCCCACTAAATATTCCCTTTTCCCCGAAACGTATTTCCTGTGGTAGGTATTCTGGGCAAAATCCAACCCCTTTTCTTGTTTATTTGCCTGTTTTTAAAAGGGTTTTTTGGCCCCCTCGAGGCATCAACCCCCAAAATTTGTTGCCGTGCTGTTCTGCGGGCCGGAAAAAAATTGTTTCTAGTTTTAAAGAAGAGGCTTTTTAAAAAAGGATTTCTTTAAAGGGGCCCCAAAAAAATTTTTTTTTTTTTGTTCCTCGGTTGATATGTGGGACGACCGCTACCTTCTTTTCACTGGGGGGAATTTCTCCCCATAAATTTTTTTGTTTGATATCGAACCAATCT
>JAHBCN010006584.1:15000-48038 GCA_019359885.1 Listronotus oregonensis
ACTTCCCCCTTTTTTTCGTTCCTTCACCCCCTTTGTGTCAAGACTATGGAACCTGCTCCCCCCAAAATTTTTCCTTCCCCCCAAATTTTAAAAAATTTAATTGTGAACAAACCCCCCTCACCCCCACCGGGGGCACCCGGGGGATTTTTGTACTTAGGCATGGGGCCTTTTGTGGATCCCAAAATAAAAAAATTATTTTAAATTTAACCTTAATAAAAGTGTTAAAAAAAATTCCCTTTAAAACACTTTTTAAAATTAAAAAAACCCCTTCTTGTTAAATAACACCCGTTTTTAGTCCCCTTTTTTGGGGGGGAAAAACCCCTTTTTAAAAACCCTATCGGGGTTTTCCCCCATACCTATCTCTTCTGCTTTTTTTGAAAAAAGGGTTTTTTTAAATTTGACTTTTTTATTTATTTTTAAAAAAAGGAAAATTTTTTTTGGGGGGAATTAAAATCTTTTTTTTTAAAAGGTCGCGTATATTTTAAAAAAAATTTTAAAAATTTTTTAAAAAAAAAATTCCTAAAAAGCAGGCAAAAAAAATTAAACCAATTTTTTCTTTTCCCCAAAAATTGCATTTTTAAAAAATTAGGATCAAATAAAATTGAAGGAAAACCCCCGCCCCAAAAATTTTAAAACAAATCTAAAATTCCCTGTTTTTTAAACAAAATCGGGGCCTTATGGTAAAAAAAAACTATTTATTCCAATTATTCCTTCCCCACGTTAACAAAAACCCTCTGTGCTGGTGATCAAAAAGGGGTTTTAAAATATTAGGATTTTCGTCACTGTAGTAGTAAAAAAAATATGTCTGTTAAATAATCCGTTGTTATAAAAATTAAGCCCGATACATTTCTTTTAAAAACCAAAAGGAAATTATCATATTTCGTTTAAAATTGGGGGAGGGGTTTTTTATTTCGATCCTCAATTTTATGAATGCTTTTATTTTGGAAAGAAAAAATTGGAGTTATTACTTTTCCCATTTTTCTTTTAAATAAATTTTATTTTTATAAATTTAAACTTTTCTTTTTTAAAAAAATTTAAAAGGGTCCTTAATAAAAAAAATTTTTTAAATTTCAATGGGGTTTTCATAAAAAAAAAGAAGAGATAGGTATAGGAAACCCTTATAGGTTTTTTAAAAGAATTTAAATTTTTTTAAAAAAGGGGGACTAAATACAGGGTTTAAAAATTCATTTTAAGGGGGAATTATTTAATAAAATTTTGTTCTAACTTTGAGGCAATTTTTTCAACACCCGATAATATTGGGTTAAACTTTAATTTTTTAAAGTTAACTTAAACCTTGAGCTAAGCAATAAATTTAATTACGAAAAAGCCCCCTATATTTACAGGGTGTAAACAATTTTTTTAAAATTTGGTCTGTATTTTTAAATTTTCTAAATTTCTCAAAAAACGGTCAGTTTTTATAGAAAATTAACAATAACTCACCTTTATTTGGTCTATAGTATCTAAAAAAAAAAAAATGGTTCCATAAAAAAAATTCTTTATGTCTTTCTTTTTCCCCCTTTATATTTTAAAAAAATTTTAAAAAAAAGCTCCCCTTTTGGCCAAAAATATGACCGTGCTAAAAAATTTTCCCCCCAATCGTTTTGTTTTTGTAGAAAAACCGAGGCGAATATGGTGGGCCACCCTGTATATGTTTTAACTTTTGTTTTCCAAATCCGCAAGCATGTCATAAATTAACAATTTAACCTAATACTACCTTAAACCTCCCAAAAATATTTCCATTAAAATTTCGGCAAACCAAAAACTTTCTCCATTACTTTCTTATTTTACAGACCGTGTCGTTCTTTTCGACATCTCGATATTTTTTTGTCTGTTTTAATCTTTCGGCTGCTGTTTTTTTTGGGTTTAAACCTTAAAAAGTAATTTGGCCCCCATTATAAAAATTAAAAATTGGGGGGATATAAAAAAAATTTTTTTGTTAAAATTAATGGAATTCTTGTTTTTTTAAATTTTTGGCCAAGAAAAAAGGGATTCCCCCCTTACACAAAGTAATTTATTTGGGATTTTTTATCTATTTGAAGGATTGTTTTGCCGGGTTTTAAGATGTTTAACTCATTTCTTTTCATTTCCATGACATTGTTTGGGCCCCAAAATGCGAAAATTACTTTTTCCCAAAACCTTTTCATAGCGCGGTGGTATCACAAATGTTATAGAAATAACTGCTATTTCCGAACTACCCCCATTAACATTTGGGTATCCTGACAGAACCTACAGTTTACCCTGGATTTTGAACCACATTCAACGGAAAAACGGTATTTACTGGCGGGCACCCATTCAGTTATTAATCATGTTTGGGGGGCCAATTTCGTCGATCTTGGGTTTAAGCGGTGTTGGGAAAAGGGGAAAAAAGGGGTTTTTAAAAACCCTTTTTTAAATTGAATCAAAGTACCGGGGGTTCCCCCCAAAAGAGGCTATATCAAAAAACTACTAATATAATCCTTTTAAAAAAAAAATTAGAAAAAAGGGGCCAAAAGAAATTGCGGGAAAATTTAAATTTTTTTTGTGGGAAAACCCTATAAGGTAAGAAAAAAATTTAAAAATTTTCAAAAAAAAATCAAATAAAAGTGTTTTAAAAGTAGAACTTTTTAACCTTTAATGTTTTCTAAAAAAGAATTCAGGTGTTTTTTTCGTTTAAAATAAAGTATGGGGGAAGGAAAATTTAGAAAAGTTTTAACCCGGGTTTGCTTTAACCGTTTTAGTGAACTTGGTCTCTTTAGAAGAGATTTTAAAAAATTTTTTTCCCGGGTATTTCCACCCTTACCCACAAACCCCGGGGCCCAGGGCGTCGTTAAAAAAACTAACCTTTTTTTTAGGTTTTTTGAAAAATTTAAATAAAATTTTATATATACCTTTTTATATATTTAGGAAAAAAAAATCCCAACAAAACGGTGAAACCCAAATTAAATTTCTTTTTAAACCGAATATATTAGCAAAATATAAATACATTTTAAAAAATGTTTTCTCTGGTTGATTTCTTTAGGTAAAAATTAAATTTATAAATTTTTACAAAATTTAAGCCCTCAGCATGATTTTTACTTATTTGAACCCATTTAACGATTTAAAAACATTAGATAATTCCCAAACCCCAACTGTAATAATCCATCAAGCGTCGTCCTTATCAAGTTAGCTTTAAAAACAAAAGGATGCTGAAATGTCAAAATCCAAAAATTTTTATTTTAAAATATTATTTTAAGTGGTGTGCTATTGTTTTTTTTAAAAAAAAGCCTTTTTTGCTTAAAGAAGCAGTTAATATTATTGCTATTTATTTTAAGTGTCTACAAAAAAGCGACAATAGTTTCAAGGCTTTTGTTAAATATCCTCAGAGACGCCGGTAAGGCAACCCGCAACAGAATGTTCCTTGTTTACAAATCCGCCGTACCACGGGAAGTGTTCCTTCGCCCCTTAACCGCAGACGCCGTGAACTGGGGGAAAATGCCCTCAACGTTTTAGAAAAAGAGTTTAATTTAGCAACAAAGGCCCTTTTAAAAGAACCAATACAACAACAAGAAATTACCAACCTATAACTGTAATAACCAAAAGATGGTCCTTATCAAGTTCTTTAAAACAAAAGGAGGAAATATTTAAAAAAACCAACAATTTTTATTTCAAAATATTTTATTAATTATCTAATGTTGTTTACTATCGTTAAATGGGCAAAAAGTAAAAATCATGCTTTTATTCAATAAATTTTGTAAAAATTATAAATTTAATTTTTACCTAAAAAACGGCCTAGTAGAAAACAGTTCTTAAATGCATTACGTCTCTTTTGTCTATTTATACTTTTGTAATATATTCGGTTTAAAAAAAAAGATTTTAATTCGGTTTCCGCCGTTTTTTGAGATTTTTTATTTTATAAAATATAAAAAGTTTTTATATCATTGATTTAAAATTTTTTAAAAAATTTCGTAAAATGGGTTGTTTTTACCTTGACGCCCTCTAGCGGCGTTTTGTGAGAAAAAGTTGGAATATTTTAACCTGAAAATAAGTTTAAAATGCTCTTCTAAACGAGACCAAGTTCACTAAATTCCTAAAGAAAGGGGTTAAATTGCCTTTTCTAAATTAAACTTTTACCTTCCCCCACAAGAACGGGAAAAAAATTACACCTGAACTTCTTTGTTTGAAAACATTAAAGATTAAAATAGTTCTACTTATTGATACACTTTATTTAATATTTTTTTGAGAAACGTATATTTTTATGTTTTGACGTTACCCTTACGCCCCTTAGCGGCCATCCCACAGACTTGAAAATAATTTCCAGCAATTTCTCTTGATCGCTTTTATCTAAAAAATGTTTTCCCGAAAGTTATACTGTTAGTAGTTTCTGAGATATAGCCGACTACCTCTCTCAGTGGAACACCCGGTACATGGAATATGGTTATACGGTGTATCCGAAATTGGTTAGGAATGTATTGGGGATCCTAAAACTATAAAAAATAATAAATATGTTAATGTGCAAAATAAAAAATAGTTTAATCTTGTTGATGTTATTTTTGAAAATAACCTTAACTGATACAAACACATTTTATCCATAGCCTCAGCAGCTTCAAAAAAGCTTGGATTCCTTTTTCGAGCTAGAAAGTATTTTTCTCCTTCTAATTCAAATATTCTGTATGTATCCCAGATCAGACCCTCTTTAGAATAAGTTGGCAGTATAATTCCTCCTTTGGCAGCTCCCAACGGACCAACACGTAGTGCCACTTTTAAGCATCCTTTTATAGTTCAACTTGAGAGGCCTCGAACTTTCCACTTTGTTTGTTTCTTCATCCCTAGAGTGTCCAGACTACGGAACCTGCTGCCTGCAGAAGTTTTTCCTTTTCCCCAAATCTCCAAATATTTAGGTCTCGTGTGAATAAACTCCCTATTACCACACTTTTGACACCCACGGAACGTTAGTACTTAGGCCTAAGCCTTCATGGACTATCGGAAGATATAAAAAAATTGTAGGTCATAAAATTTTAGACACAAAGCCGTGATAATGACGACTCTATCTTGTTTCGTTTTAAAGATATTTAAAAATATATTAAAATTTGCTTTTTTTAAAGTCTTTTTTTATTTTAAAATATTGTAAAAATATGTAAAAACCTTATTGGGAACAACTTTTACGAGCAATGCATTTCTGCATTTAGATTTTAACTTTAATATTTTGGTTTTAAGGAAACATCATTAATTTTTTTCTGCAAATGGGTGGTAATAAGTGTGGACCACTTTTTTTCCTAGATTGACGTTTTTCGAAAAAAATTCAAACATCCTTGGCACCACTTTCCGTCTTTTTTTACACTTTAATATAATTCCATTTTAATATTATTTTAGCAGGATGGAGTAACAGCACATACCGCTAGAGTTCTGCGAGAAGTGTTTAATTGGCGACGCATTGCACGATTTGGGAATTTAAATTGGCCTCTGCGGTCCCCAGACTTGACTGCACCAGACTTTTTTCACTTGGGCTATTTAAAGGCGTCTCCAGAACTAAGACTTTAAAGTCCGAATTGCTGAAAAAATCCAGCAAATAAATCAGCAGGCGCACTCTGTAGCACCATAGAGAAGAAATTGCCTTTCTATAATAGAAAATTTATTTAAACTCGACTCCGTAGCTTTTCTCGGCTATCATCGGATTTCCGAATGGCTAGTTCAAATTATATAAAAAGAAAGATCAGCCAAGCTCTTGCTATGATTTGTTCTCTTTTTATCCGATAAAAATGTACATGAGTGTATCTTTGTCATTGCTTTACTTATTTTTTTATTTCATTTTGATCTTTTAAAATGATCCTTACCTGCAAATCTTGTTTTATTGATGTGTTTATTTTTCAAGTCCTATTTTAATTATTTGAGTTACATGTAATTACCTAAAGTAAAGTTTAAATAAATAAATTAAAGTATGGTGTTTGTAGTCTATGGTTTGAAAATTATAAAATGGACCTAATTTTTATGCATTTTGTAGAAGAGCACAACTGTGGGACAACAAAAAATATCTTATCTTTACCCCGTTAGTGTTTTAAATGTATTTTAACTAAAGTTTTTAGTGTACATATTTTTTGCTTTTTTTATTCTTCTCCAAAATTTTCTCACATTTCTTTAAAATATTTTAGGATTTTTTAACCAAAGTCTATTTTAGAGAATAATCCGGACACCTTTTTGGATTTTCCTTAAAAATGTACTAATTTGCCTGATTTTTTTGTATCAAATTTTACATTTCATAATAAAATTTCCAAAAACTATTTAAAGCCCTATTACTACATTGCGCCAAAAAAGTATCGCATCACCTCTATTTTTTACATAAGACTAAGTGTAAACATGTCCTAGTGTGGATCTTAATATTTCTTCCAACAACAATAGAAGCTATCAAGATGAACAAAGAGGTAAAACGTTAAAAAAGAGCAAGGCTTTTCAGGTTTTGATAATAAAAAAAAATCTGCTACTATCAGTAAATCTTTCCATAGATTGTGCATTTTTCCACAAATCAACCTATGTTTTCATGTTGAATAATATACAATCTTTCCGTTACCGATATTCAACAAGCCACTTAGAGAAAATAATATAGAGTACCACTTAGTGATGGAAAAAAAGAATATTTCTAACTTTTTTCTTGTCTATTTCTATCTCAATTGAATTACAAAGTTTGCGAGCAGGTTTTGCTTTATCGTGTCATAAATCATTTCTTGTCCAATGTTGAAAAGTGCATTAAAGCTGATGGGGGTCGCTTAAAATAGTTATTTTCCTAACAAGTGCGCAAAGTGATGCTTTTTCGCATGCGACTGCCGGGCAAGCAGTCAAGTGCAGAAAAGTCACTTTGCGCAAGCGTTAGGAACAAAATTTTTCCTACGAGCGTTAGATAATACCAATATTAAAGCAATGATTATTTTTTAAATTATGTTTAATCTGAAAGAACTACTACAACATATTTATAAATAGGAATTATTTGTTGATAACATTTACAACAAAAGAACAGTTATTAGCATATTGTAAATTAATTGCAGAACCTGTAACTTCATTTAGCGGGTGGCTTATGGAAGCGCTTATTGTACGGCTTGATGAAGGTTGACTTAGCTCAGGAGGGGAGTTGTTCATGGTCAATATTTTATTCGGCATATCCTTTTTCTGATTTGTGGATTCATCAATATAGCTCTCAGCTACAGCCGTTGATTTCCAGCCCCCAAGTCGCTTGACATTGGTAATTCCTTCTCCAGAATCCGCTAACATAGTCGCAGAGGATCGACGAAAACTATGTCCAGTGTACTCTTCTGGATTTTTTAATTTTAGGTATGCAGCAATTTCTGCATTTATTGAATTTATTCCCACACATTGCGTACTGCATTCTCCTTGTTTATACTGGACAAAAAAAACGTCTGTGTGGGGTATGTGGTTTTCGCAAATTTGCATATTTACGGTACAATTGCAGATATTTATTTGTTTCATCGGACACTACAAAGATTCTGGAAGAGTTATTTTTACTGTCAGGAATTTTCACCACTATCAAATTTTCATTATCCTGTATGTCATCAATCATTATTTTTGTAAGTTCATCTCTCTGTAGCAACTTTTATTAGAAGGTAAATATTATTAGGTGCTTCTTTCATGAATCTTGAAACTTCTTCTTTGCTGAAAGTTTTTGATTTTTTTGGCCGGTATCCCACGTTTTGGTGTTTAAGTAGTGATGTTAGCTTAAAATATGAACTTAAATCAAGGTTCCTTTTCACTTTGAGGGTACATTTTAACATAGAGTACTTACTTCATAAAGTATAAGGTTTATATGTTTTTTGCAAATCCGCAAAATAGGCCAAGAATACTTCTTCTTTAATACTTTTTGTCCCCTTGCTGGAGCACCAGTTTTCGAAATGACTATATTGATTCTCATATTTTTCACGAGATTTTGCAGGTAATAAATTCAAACTTACCGTATTTGCTGCATCCAGGATAGAATCTGGTAGCTCCTCATCGGAACTACTCATTTTAAATAATTATTTTTGTCGGTTTTTTATTTAATTAAAAAAAGATACTATGACGCCTTTTCATTAAAAATGCTTGTTTGTATTGAAATTCATTTGTGCAATTGCTTGTTCATATGGAAACGAAGAAAAAATCTGACATGTGTTAAAATCACCAAGATTACATATTGATGCTTGACTTGTCATAATCATTTATTATAAAATTTTTTTTTTTTGGTGTTTTACTTGAAATATTAAAAATTACGAAGTAACAAACACAAAAGAGAATAAACTAAAACTTGCAATGGCTTCGTATATTGCATGAAATAGCCTACAATTACTAAAATATATATAAATCTTGCTTATCTGTAAGATTTTAGAGTAATTTTAAGTTTTTGCACGGCGTGCAGAAAAGTGCAACTTTGCGCACTCAAATGCGTGCGGAAAGTGGACTTTTCCGCACGCTCGTAGGAAAAACTAATTTTTAAAAGTTAGGATAAGTCGTATGTTACAGTAAATCCCAAAGAGTAGATTGTAATCTAATATAATAAAACGTATGTTTCCTTAGATTTTAACAATTTTATTGAGCTTTAAAAATGGGAAGTCTATTATAGGGAACCTTGTATTTAATGTTTTATTCCAAAATTGTCTTGTTAGTCTCCTCAAAATATTTTCTTGAAATTTTCCATTCATTAAGCTTTTATTTTCCCATTAAGTTCAATTTTATAGGCATTCGCTGGGTGCTTCTTATCTGCCATATTTATTTCGGCCGAAGTAATATTTCTTTTTTATGATGTTAGAGAGGTAAATAAATAAGTATTCAGCACTTTGAAAATTGCTTACTCAACTTTATATTTTATCCCGTTTCGTTATTATGTTTTATCTCTTTTGCAGCCTAAGGTTGTATAATTAATAAATGTACAGGGTAATCCTACAAGACTAAATAATGGGGCATATTTGTGGATTTCCTCATACGTAGACTTGGAAATGGACAAAGAAAGAACTTCCCGAAACGTTGTGTGAATAATTAAAATAAAGACAACAGAAATTCTCTTAGTGTCATCACTAAATTATTGTTTTCCACATTCAAACTTGATTATGTTCAAATAGCTTTATATTATAACGCTTTTTTATAGTTTATTTTGTTTTCTGAAAATATTAGTTTAAAAGAAAAATAATTTGGCTTTTTTCCAAAATAAAAATATTTATATATTATTTCTTAAAATTTAAACTTTTTTTATTATTTATTATTATGAAGAGCTAGTCTGCCCTTACAGCAATAGTAGGTAGGTTTAAAAAGAGTGGGTATAACACCCCTCCACCGCGACCGATCGGTCTATTGTGGCTCGACAGCAATAGTAACAAAAAAAACATGAAAAATATAAAAATATTTAATTCTTTAAAAAAATAGTTTATTTTTAAAAACTACAATAAAATAATTATTTTAATAAAACTATTTAAAATTAAAAAATAAACTTACTTGAAAACATTGGCAACCCTTTATAAGATATAGGTATATGTTTTATGGTAATTGTCTTGAATGTTGCTTCCCCAATTTTGACCAAATTTGGAATACGGGGGTTTCTTGGTGCGCTGATCACGAATCTATTAACATTTTTATTAGGCAACGTTTCGTTTTAAAGATATTTATCATTAAAGTTAAAAATCAAATTAACCTCATTTTTACTATATTCCCCCTTCTTTTGCACAAACTTCTTGATTTATACACTACAATGGCACACAATATTATATAAACACCTTATAATTTTTTTGTAATATTTAACTTTTTTCCATTAAATTGCGAAGTTTAAATTTCAAAGGCCGCGGCCATTTTTGCTGAAAAAATCCCTAGTGTATACATGGTTGCGGCAGTTAAAAATTGAGGTTTACAATTAAATAAAAAAAAGATCTAAAATAAATAAAAAAAAACAAGTTGTTTAGAAAAGTTTATAAAATATTGTATGCCAATTTGGCGTATAAATTAATAATATAACGCAAAAAAAAGAAGGGATAGTGTAAATAAGGTAAGTTTAATAATGAATGTCTCGATAACAAAACGTTTTCAAAACAAAAAGTAATTTCAGATTCGTGATCAGCGCCCCAAAAAACCTCCGTATATAAAATTTGGACAAAATCGGAGTGGAGGCAACTTTCAAGGCAATTACTTACGATATTTTAAACTCATCGGTTATCATCGAACGGGTGCAGCACATAAATTATTTTATTATGTTATGTAAAACTAAATAGAAACTACAAAAATTTTGTTATACTAACACTGACTTTTGAAATTACTTTTTAAAAAAAATAGTTAACTGGTAAATGAACACGGGTAGGTACCTTAAATAAAACTTTTAGCCATATAAATAGGTTTTAATAATTTTTTTTTGGGAATATTTAAAAAAAAATGCTTTTCCTCAGAATAAAGATATTTATAAATAATTTCTGATTATTTATATATATATATATATATATATATATATATATATATATATATATATATATATATATATATATATATATATATATATATATATATATATATATATATATATATATATATATATATATATATATATATATATATATATATATATATATATATATATATATATTGTAATGAAAAGCAATAACAATAATAAATACAAATAAATATAACCTATATTAAAATTTGAGACTTACAGGTAAATAAGTGAATTTTGCTAACCTAATCTTGTTAAATAATAGTCAAAGGAACTATAGAAACCAATTTAAAAAGGTTTTAAAACAATAAACACAGAAAAGGTTAAATTATAAAAAAGTTTACCATTTCAACCCTCGGAACCAAAAATAAATTGTCAGAAATTTTCATATTTATTCAATAACGTGACAAAAGTATAATCAAAAGAGAAGAGGAAATCCAAGAAACTTTATCAATAAACATATATTATACAAAGTGTTCATTATGAAAGATCGATGTGAATGGGAAAAATAAACTTTCGAAGGGGAAAAATTCTAAATGGCTTATATTTAAAAAAAAACCTTAGATTTAGGAAATTTTTGTTATAATTTTTTTATGTATTAAAAAATTTCTATGCACAAGAACAATCAAAGAAACTAATAAAAGTTAGTGAATTTTCATAAAATAAAATTACTATATGTGGTAGTGTACATTGTATCAGAATTTACCTTAAAACAAAGTGGCGTGATTTAAAGACACAACAAAAACTATTATAAACTATGCCTAAGACATGGGACAAAAAGTTTTAACAATAAAATCTAAGAAAAAACTTATTAAAGTATTAGTATTTTTAGATATAAGATAGGTTACCCAAGGTCATTTTCACCAAGGGTCATTAAACTTAAATTTACACAATTGAAAATGTATTTAAAGGGTAGTATGTAGTGTATATAGTAAGATAAAATTAGGGTTTATAATTTAAAGCCAATAGTTGTAAAAACATACCAAAGTTTATTTTAAATAGGATAAAGACATAAAAATCGCGAAGATTATTTTCTGTGCTTTCATGTTTGTTAAGTAAAATTAAAACATTAGGACCAAATCAAAACCTATTAACTTATACATAAATAGAAAGCTGAATAAACAGGCTTTATTTCTAAGTTTGCCAAAATTTTTCGCACGATCCTAATTTTATATCGGTGATATCTTAATTTGGACAATGACAAATGGGCCAAGTTTGTTATGGTTAATTACTTTCCGGAAATTTGCCTACTAATCTTATAGCTAGTCAGGTATTAAAAAAAAATAAATTGCTATTATAAAGGGATTTATTTTGAATTTCCAGAATAAAACATTAAAAAAACACGTTAAAGTTTAAAAATACAAAAAATATTTATTTGACCTTAGTTTACCACATACAATTATGTGTGGAAGATGATATCATGTAAACGACCACCGCGGTTCATGTGACATAGACGTAATTCGTTTAGGTTCTTTGCCGGATATTTTGGGTCTGATCTCCTGTTTTGGCTCTGCAATGGCCTTTATTCTTGTATTTTCTGCTCTTCAGATACCTCGAAAGGAAAAAATCTGCAGAAGTAAAATCACACGATCGCGGCGGCCAAATGATGCCACCTTTATGTCAAATAATGCGATCGAGAAACTTGCCGCGCAGTAATTGTATCATTACTCCTGTTGTCTGGCAGGTGGCACCGTCCTGTTGAAACCAGAAATCTTAGATATCCATATCTTCCAACTGCTTCGAGAAAAATCTGTTATCATGCTTCGATAACGAACGCCATTAACCGTAACAGCGTTCTCAGCATGATCCGCTAAAAAATAGACCAATTATGCCTCCGGACCAAAAGGCACACCAAACAGTGACTTTTTGAGGATACATTTTCGTTTCAACAATCCCTCTTGGATTTTTCAATCTTCAAGTACGAAAATTGTATTTGTTTACGAAGTCACCAACTTGAAAATGTGCCTCTTCGCTAAAGATAATTTTCATTGAAAAATTTACCCTTTGTTCTCGAATCCATTCGGCAAACATACGGCGCTGTTGATGGTCTTGAGAACTCTTGAGGCTTCAATTTCTGTATTATTTGGAGTTTTTATGGGTGTAACTGAAAATCTTTTGTTAAAATTTACAGTCGAATACGTAATGCCCACTTCCCGCTATTGATGACGAATCGATGTGCTTGGATTTTTGGCCACGCTTTCGCAAACAATGGCAATATTTTGATCGGAACAACCCATACAAACACGCTGAAGGGTTTTGATGTTATTGATTTAGTTTGGGCGAATTTTTGGACCACATTTTAAATTTTTCTCTAAAAAGGTCAATTTTGCGCGAAAAAAATCCCGTAAAGTACGAACTGCACTTTTCCTTGATCGGCCATTTTTATAATATGCTTAAATAATTTAACACGTTGTTCTTACGTATTTTAAGATCAAAAATCTTACATTGCCCTGACAAATACAGTGGTGTGTCAAAAATATTTTAGATTGTAGTGTGGAAACTCGATTTGAATCACCCTTTAGAAACATACCCAAATTTAAATATTTGATTTTGAAATATTGAATACTTGTATTTAAAATAAATTTGTTATATATTTTATCCGATCTCTGTTTATGCGAAACTAAGTAAAAAGGTTATTGGTTGACATAACAATGTCTTACGAAACACAATACAACTATAGGAAATATATTCAAATTTCCTAAACTTATGACCCACGTCGCAACGCCAGCGTCGCTGTTTTCCTTGGAATATAATAAACGTCAATTTGGACTAAGATATTGTGCCTCGGGGACCAGATATTTATGAAGCCATTCCGAGTCCATTTACGTAACTTGGAATATTGAAATCTGTTGTTATCTAGCAAATCCGATTTCATGCCCGAAAATCATAAATACAATTTCTCTTAACCATTATTACTATTTATACAGGGTGGTCCTTTGAATCTTGATGTTTTAGATTAAAGTGGAAAGAAGGAAATCCAACGGCACTAATGTTGAGATTACTAGGTGCAAGGATTTTTGCAGGAAAAAAATGTAAAAGTTTTTTTCACCGGTTCTACATGTCTTTTGGGCTGTCTATATGCCTCTTGCCACCTCGCCAGACATGAGCTTCACGACGAAATTGCAAAAAACCTCATATTTTTGACATTTTTTTCAGTTTAACTATAAATCGAAAATAACCGTTTTTTTCATGATAACTATAATACACTAAATTAAAGGAGACAAAATTTCCTACAAATATTAATTCTTAAGTCCGGGGCAATCTATAACGTTGTTAGATCGTGTTGAAAAAATGGCATTTCTGGACTTTTCGCTAAAAAGTTAAAAACATTTTTCTAATTGCGCGCTGGTGCCCTACTATCAACTCCATATACCTCCAAAATCATTATTTTTTTGATTACCAGGTATGTCCTTATTACATATAAGGAATTGGCAAACATGAGTAAGGTCCAGGGTTAACGAGCCTTCTAGCTCAAACGAAATCGTACTACTTTTAATTTAAGGAAAATAGGATTTTCATAAAAGGAACCATATCGACGGTCTAATTCTAATACCCCGTAAGTGCTTGATTTATTTTTTTACAGGAGAACCATTTTTAAAAATTATTCACCGTAAAAGTTTACAAAAATGTTTCATGTATCAATATTTCTAGCGTATTTCTAAGAGGTAGGTTTGAAAAGTCCGTGCAAAAATAAAAACTACTTACTTGTTTGGGGTAAACCCTTTTTATTTTTCTACATAGTCTCCTTTTAGGCTTATACACCTCGTCCAACGATGTTCCAGTTTGTTAATCCCTTCCAAATAATAGGATTGGTCCAAGTCTGCAAAATATCGATCAGTGTCTGCAATCACTTCCTCGTTTAAATAGAATATTTGTCCCGCCAGCCATTTCTTCAAATTGGGGAACAAATAGTAGTCCGAGGGAGCCAAGTCTGGAGAAAGGGGGATGTGAAACGAGTTGGAATCCTATTTCCATTAATTTTGCGACCACAACTGCTGTGGTGTGTGCTGGTGCGTTGTCGTGATGGAAAAGGACTTTCTTGTGGGCCAATCGTGGGCGTTTTTCTTGCAGCTCGGTTTTCAAGCGATGCAATAATGATGAATAATATGCACCTGTAATGGTCCTACCCTTTTCAGATAGTCGATGAGGATTATCCCCTGCGAATCCCAAAAGACAGTCGTTATAATCTTTCCGGCCGAAGAAACAGTCTTTACCTTTTTTGGTGCAGATTCCCCCTTGGTAACCCATTGCTTAGATTGTTGTCTGGTCTCAGAAGTATAGTAATAAATCCATGTTTCATCCACAGTGACAAAATGACGCATAAAGTCCTCCGGATTCTTCTGGAACAGCTGCAAACCATCCTTGCAATACTTCACACGATTCCGTTTTTGGTAAAGCGTGAGCAATCGTTGCACCCATCTTGCGGATAGCTTTCTCATGTCCAAATGTTCATGTAAAATATTATGTACCCGTTTAGTCGAGATGCCCACAGCACTAGCAGTCTCACGTACCTTAACTCTTCTGTCATCCATCACCATTGTGCTCATATGGCCAGTCCAAAAATTTTGAAACCACTTGGAAACTGTTCTAATCAAAGGTGCAGAGTCATCATAATGTTTATCAATCTTCTCTTTAGTCTCCTGAGGCGTTTTACCTTTCATAAAGTAATGTTTAATCACCACACAAAATTCTTTCTCGTCCATTTCTCGAAAATCACTCGACTTCCTTGATTCACACGAATGCCAAACACAAAGAAATAGAGCAATATGGCTGACACTGGGTGTGCGTTCATTCAACAGATGCTACTAACTAAACATGACCTCGATACGCGCCGGTGGTGCCATCTCTCGGACTTTGCACAGACTTTTTAACTCGTACATGTTAGAAGGATTCCTTTTCATCGATTGGCGCGAAATAGTGCAATTTGAAAAAAAAATGCAGATACGGTTTATTAGAATTGGACCAACGGTATTTGAAGCAAATTTTTATTTACACGAAAAAAAACTTTTTAAAAATTTTTATACTCATTCGACGTCTTTATCTGCAGAATTATTACCTAAAACAACAAGAATGGAGACTTTAGATAACTATATTAGAGGCAATGTCGTTCATATTTATTATGGACAAAAATTAGTATGTCTTTGCACAATAGACTTTAATATTATTTTTCCTACGAGCGTGCGGAAAGTCCACTTTTCCGCACGCATTTGAGTGCGCAAAGTTGCACAAGTAGAACTACTCTAAAATCTTACAGGTAAGCAAGATTTATATGTATTTTAGTAATTGTAGGCTATTTCATGCAATATACGAAGACATTGCAAGTTTTAGTTTATTCTCTTTATTGTTTGTTACTTTGTAATTTTCAATATTTCAACTAAAACACAAAAAAAAACATTTTTTTACCCTGTATAATAATAATAAATGATTATGACAAGTCAAGCAACAATATGTAATCTTGGTGATTTTAACACATGTCAGATTTTTTCTTCGTTTCCATATGAACAAGCAATTGCACAAATGAATTTCAATACAAACAAGCATTTTTAATGAAAAGGCGTCATAGTATCTTTTTTTAATTAAATCAAAATCCGACAAAAATAATTATTTAAAATGAGTAGTTCCGATGAGGAACTACCAGATTCTATCCTGGATGCAGCAAATACCGTAAGTTTGAATTTATTACCAGCAAAATCTCGTGAAAAATATGAGAATCAATATAGTCATTTCGAAAACTGGTGCTCCAGCAAGGGGACAAAAAGTTTTAAAGAAGAAGTGTTCTTGGCCTATTTTGCGGATTTGCAAAAAACATATAAACCTAATACTTTATGAGTAAGTACTCTATGTTAAAATGTGTCCTCAAAGTGAAAAGGAACCTTGATTTAAGTTCATATTTCAAGCTAACATCACTACTTAAACACCAAAACGTGGGATACCGGCCAAAAAAATCAAAAACTTTCAGCAAAGAAGAAGTTTCAAGATTCATGAAAGAAGCACCTGATAATATTTACCTTCTAATAAAAGTTGCTACAATTTTTGGATTAGCCGGTGCTTGTAGGAGAGATGAACTTACAAAAATAATGATTGATGTGATAGTGGTGAAAATTCCTGACAGTAAAAATAACACTTCCAGAATCTTTGTAGTGTCCGATGAAACAAATAACGGACTTTATCTGCAATTGTACCGTAAATATGCAAATTTGCGAAAACCACATACCCCACACAGACGTTTTTTTGTCCAGTATAAACAAGGAGCATGCAGTACGCAATGTGTGGGAATAAATTCAATAGGTAAAATGCCTTCAGAAATTGCTGCATACCTAAAATTAAAAAATCCAGAAGAGTACACTGGACATAGTTTTCGTCGATCCTCTGCGACTATGTTAGCGGATTCTGGAGAAGGAATTACCAATGTCAAGCGACTTGGGGGCTGGAAATCAACGGCTGTAGCTGAGAGCTACATTGATGAATCCACAAATCAGAAAAAGGATATGTCGAATAAAATATTGACCATGAACAACTCCCTCCTGAGCTAAGTCAACCTTCATCAAGCCGTATAATAAGCGCTTCCATAAGCCACCCGCTAAATGAAATTACAGGTTCTGCAATTAATTTACAATATGCTAATAACTGTTCTTTTGTTGTAAATGTTATCAACAAATAATTCCCATTTATAAATATGTTGTAGTAGTTTTTTCAGATTAAACATAATTAAAAAAATATTCATTGCTTTAATATTGGTATTATCTGATGCTCGTAGGAAAAATTTTGTTCCTAACGCTTGCGCAAAGTGATACTTTTCCGCACGCGACTGCCGTTGTCCGAACGACGCGAAGCGTAGGAAAATAACTATAAAAGGTAAAACCGAAAATAAGAGACGAAGAACAAGAAAAAGTCATTACCTGCGTAAAGTTCAGGATTGCGTTCACAGATGGTTCGTTTAAAAGGACCATGTATATCCGCAACGACGTAATGTTTTCTTTTTAGTTCTTTTGGTCAGTGGACTACTCAAGCTCTTGAAGGATAGGCGTTGGTCTCTTCACTGGAAAAAAATATAATTATGATATTTTGATCTGTGCAAGTGTAGAAGAAATTTCGGAGGCAGCGAAAACATTCCTAGTGGCCTTGTATGGCGGAGACCATCGCAGCACTTCAATTAATAGGCTGCGGTACAAACAGCATGTGACATTAGCATTCAAGGTTAGCGAAAATGTAGCATCCTTCCCCGTTACTAGAGCTGCAGCCCAGCAACACAGTTAAAGGGTATTTCACCAAGTACTGCAGTGGCTGGGACAAATTCAACCACCTAAGCAGTGGGGCTGGAAAGTGATTAAAGACAACTTGAGTCCAAAACCCCAAAGAAGCTTCTAAAACTCATTACCTGCAAGTGTCAGAAGGGTTGCAAGGGCCACTGCGGATGCAAAAGGTTTGCGTTATACTGCTCCAGCAGTGACTGAATTGTAAAAGAAGGTGCTTCAATATAGAAATTCTGCTAAGTGATAACTATAAAGACATTTCATTTGCAAAGATCGAAGGTAATTACAGTACAACAAGTAATTATTATTTATCTAGTATGTATCACTGTAAATTGGGAACTGTACTTGCACAGATTAAAATGTCATGATTATAATTTTTCCAGTAGATAGACCAGCGCATATCATTCAAGAGCTTGAGCAGTGCACTGACCAGGGCGCGATCGTATCGCTTAAACCCCTGTTACTTTTAATTGTGTGGATGTAAAAGAAATGAGTTTTACCAAACCAGTTATAATAAAAAAAGGATGGTTCACGATTTTTTTTAGGTAAAAAAAATGGAATTTGAACCCGCTGAGCTGAGACACTAGTATAGTTTGTCTCAAAGTATACCGTGTTAGCTTTTGCCTTTATTTATGGATTTTATCTGCCGACAACAATAAAACTGCGGATCAGTTGGTATTAAAGAACAGAACATTAGGAACGGACTCTAATAATTTAAAGATTTATAATTTATTGTTTTTTAGGTAGGCATAATCTTAAAATTACATTAAGAAATTAAATATATGCAAAGTTTTAATAAATTTATAACTATATATGATTTATACATAATTACATTTTTAATTTAAATATCTAAATATTATTCTGTTTTACCATCAGAGTAATCATTGAGATTAATTACAATAGGATTTATGTTGTTTTGTATAGAAATGTAAGAGTCCTCAATTTTTATAATGTGCTGTACTGGATTTTTCCAGCTCTCAACTGGTATGTTAGTAATTACATTTTTTATCAAATTTATAACACTGGGACTTAAAGTAGGTGTAACATTTTCTGCTCTGATCTTTGATTTTACTTGTTCCACAATGCTCTATGGGGTTAAACATACAGTGATACGGAGGAAGACGTAAGACAGTATGCCCAGCCTGTTCAGCCAAATTATCACATACATATTGTTTTTTAATTGCATATGAATTTAAGAACCAAAAGTTGCGCTTTTTTTGTAACTTAATTCAAAATAAATATAATTTTCTAACAAATATTCCTGGATTTTAGTTTTTAAATTTGATAAAGCTGGTGCTTTGTGTAGCAGACAGCTGTGGTAGCTTGCGTTATCCATGACAATAACACTGTTGTTTGGAATATTTTTTAAAAGATAATTTTGAAAACCAATTTTCAATCAACCCATCCTTTGGATACTGTGTCGTGTGTATCGAACCATGTTTCATCAAAGTAAATTATGGATCTGTTTTCTAACCTATATCTTTTAATTTCTTGAAGGTAATTAAATCTTCAAGTGCGTAATGTGTGCGATTCCATTACTACTTGTCTTTTGTCTATTTTGCGGTATTTAAATCCCATTTTAAAAACAAGTCTATGGAGGGTGGCACAGCTAATAATTATATTAGTTTCGTCTTCGTCTAGCTTCTTTTCAGTTTATTCAAGTAAGGAGCAACTCCGCTTTCATAAAGACAATATATTTTCCTTCTTATTAGGTCCTGATCACCATTTTCTATACGGTGAGATTGAAAATCACTACGTTTTTTTCTTTTGTTCAATTCTTCACTAATAATAATATTCCTTATTGATGATATTGGAGTTTTTGTAAGTAGACAGGTATCTTTTAAAGCTTCTTGTTTAATTAGCTTTACTGATTAAAGTTTTCACACATTTTTCAAAACTTGTTTTGCATCTAATGACAAATGATTTCGATGCGACATAGTTATATTCTCGTAAAACAATTTTTTCAAAACGCACAGTAAAAACGTGTATTTAACACTGCCACAAAAATATTAGCCGAAATATTTATATATTTAATGGTCAATACTTAAGAAATACCTGGCCCACCCCTACCATTATGAAATAATGGGTTTACCTAATAACAATAGGTAATAAAATCGTTAAAGGTTTATACTTAATGTATATACTTTGAGACAGACTATACCACTTTGAATTGACTATAGTTTATGGTAATATAAAAAAATGTTTCATGCGTATCTTTTATTGGCCAGCTTTTTTGCGGTGGCCTTCCGGACTACGAGTATATGGGGTTTAAGCGATACGTATCGTATCGCTTAAACCCGTATTACTTTTAATTGTGTGGATTTAAAAGAAATAGTTTCACCATACTACACTAGACACAATTAAAGAGTTGCAGAATCGCCTTAACATTACTGTCAACGGTTGACGATGTAGGAAAGAAAAAACACTAATTTTGTTCGACAAAATTGGCTTCGCTGAGCGTAAATGTGTACACAACATTCCAATTGTTTGTTATAAATGTAATGTTGTTTAAATTGATGTTTTTCAATAACTATTGCCCATATTATAAAAATTAAAATATTCGACAGTTTAAAAATTCTTCTCTCTATCATATTCATTTACTTGCTTATATTTACCTACCTTAAAATATTTTTTGCTTCTTTACGGATGGAGGCATCCCTAACTTCATTTCATGCTTACTTAGTTCCTTGCAAAAAAGCAACTAAATGGAAATTTGGCATATTACTCACGAGAATATCAAGCTAAAAGATGGAAGAATATTTTTATCGGTTGGGTACGTAACGCAAAACGTTAAAAGATGTCTTTTTTGAAGCTGTGCACTTTATCAGAAGAAAAAAACTTTTTTCCACAAACGTCAGTAAAAGTTTGATTTTAAATGAATGCTGTCAGTGTTTAAATTGTCATTTTATGACACTGGTGTTAAAAGTAATTACTTCTAGCACTTGTGCTAAAAGTGATTTACTTTTAACACAGATAAGAAATTAGAGAAACGTAATACTTAGATCAAAATAAATTATTTATTCAATTAAAAGTATAATTACTAAAAATACAATTAGAATAAGAAACTCCATGGCCAATCTCATTGGTGGTTGTTACACAATTTACTTTGGTAAAATATGTACCCAGGCAGGAAGCAATGTCATCCACCAAAGTCAGCAATTTTCTTTTTCTCTTGTAGTCTTCTATATAACCCTCTGCTACTGTACTGGACTACCATTTACCGTGTCTCTTAATTGTAGCAAGCACCAGAGTCCACCAAACTAGCTGAGAAACGTCTGAAGCAATGTCCAGTGTAAAGATGGAATTCAGGCAAATTTAGAAGTTAAGCCATTTGAGCAGGCATTTTATCAAATGTGTTGATTACAACTGGAATTATGGCACATTTATTCTTTAAGCATCTTATAAAAACTCTTAAATGATTAATATTCACTGGACGAAGGGCTATGTTCTGTTTATAATAGCTCATTTACAAGGTACCACCAATTAAAAAGGTTCGTTGCACATTAGTTTTGTGTCTGGTATATGCACAATTAGTAAAGTTCCCCAATCTTTGATGTAATTAAATGTCAAGTTACACAGTTCTTCTCGACGACAGGCTTCAAATACACCGAAAATTGCGGCTACTTTTTGCATAAGATATATTTCATGCGAAGCTTCTGCGAGAAATGTGTCGATTTGTTTGTGTCAATATTTAAGATTTTTTCGATTGATATCCTTACCCTTTCGATTTAAAAAGCAACTAGCTTCTAATATCTGCTTATGTCTTGGTTATTTATGTTCATCATCGCCTTTAACAAATTCATTTTGTTACTTGAAGGCCTCGTAATTTTAAACCAACCAAGCTTAGTAGTCACATCTAACAGGACGTTTAATCTTTCTTTTCAGTTCATTAAGGAGCCTATACGCCCAAAGAAACTCTACCTATTGTTATTATTTATAACAAGGCTCAAGAAGTTTAATTTTATTTATTATATTGCAGTTGGGTGAAAATACTGCATTTCCCATATTTTAATCACGTTTTCAGTCGTGCTGCACGTCACCTACTTGGAATTGGCAAAAGAGCTCATTCGAAATTCACATATCCGTGAACTAATGAGAAGCCATTTTTCATTGCTGTGTTTGTAAAGCAATTTCCCGAAGTTTTTTCCCGTAATACACCTACATGGCGCAAATAACATCTTAACCTGTCGATACTAAAATTGGTTGGTTGAAATTATACGAGCTGGCGCAAAGTTTTCTTACGTTCAAATATTGAGTTCGTTTGTTCTAGCTGGCTGTTTTGCGGGTTTCAAGGGTGTCCAGCCTAACAATTCTGACCACCCCCAAACAAAGGTAAAACACGTGAAATCGGATTGGTGGACACGGGGTTGTCCATTTCTGGAGTTCGTTTTAAAAAAAAGCTTAGTGGTTAGTTTCTCCGTGTAAATGCCATGGGGAAAGTTTTGGACACTTATGTTAGTAAGCAAAATCGTTTACTCATGGTTTTATCTATTCAGGTTTTTGAGAAATTTTAAAAAAACCGAAAATCTTTCGAAAATCGGCCATATTTTTTTAGAGTAAAAATTTTTTTCAAATCTGTAAAACTTTTTAAAACAATTTTTTTTCGTAGAATATGACCGAGTAGTCAATTTTTATTTTTTACGTTTCGGGTTTTTAGAATCATCATCAATTTAATTTTTTAATATGGACCCATTTTGGGGATTTTTATAACCCAAAAATAGTGCTTTTTTTCTGATTTAAACAATTATAACATGTTATAATTTAAATTTTATAACCTCTTTTTTTTTTAAAAAACAAATTTTTTCCAGTTGTTGATTCCGGCGAACGTCATTTTTTTGTAAACAACATATAACGTTAATCCCGTGTTACAAAAACTACACGTAACAAGTTAATTGAAACAAGGGAAAAAAAAAACAAGAAAAGTGGCTAAACTAATATTTCTACTAAAATAAAGGGTGAAAAATCGACCAAAAATTCAAAGTGTTGTCCATATTTCTCAACATATTAACGATATTTTAAAAACCTACCCCCTTTAACCTTGATTGGTATGAATTCTATCAAACCCCTAGGTAAATTTGGTTTTTTTAAAAAAAGGTTAACTCAGCATCTAATTAGTAAGTTTTTTTTTTCTATTTTGGTCTGGGTTTTTTAAAATTTTTTTTTAAGAAATTTTAACCATTTTTAAAAAAAGGCGATCTTCGAAACGTTAAATTTAAAGGAATAAAATAAAAATATATAATAAAAAATTATTATTAAATTAAACTAATATATATATATATATATATATATATATATATATATATATATATATATATATATATATATATATATATATATATATATATATATATATATATATATATATATATATATATATATATATATATATATATATATATATATATATATATATATATATATTTATATAAAGATTTATCTAAGCCTTCTTTTAAAAAAAAGGGCCGGGAAAGGCCTTTATGCTGTGAGCTTTTGATTGATTTAATTATGCAAATTGATTGGGTCTTTTTTTTGTAAAAAAAAAAAAGCTTTGGTGACCTGGTTTAATAGATTTAATTTTCAGCTGACGTGGGTAGTATACATTTGAGGGTTTTTTAAAAATTTAAATTTAAATTTTAAAATGTCAATTAATATCAAACGAAAATTACGCTTTTTTTTTATTTTTTGAGAACTTAGGATAATAATTTATTTAGTTTTTTATATAAATTTAAAATTGCTTTTTTTCACTTAGACTATAAAACACTTTAAAAGATTTTAATTTGTTTTATTTGGGATATCCATAAATTTGGAAAATGGGAACTCTTTGGGCCCGGGGGGGTATACGGGCTGACCTGCCCCGCCCTATTGACCCTATGAACTTTCAGATCGCCTGCAACAAAAAGAAACCCCCCCAAAAACCCAAAAAACAGAAATATAAAAATTTCGTTTTGGTGGGGTCGGCACCGTTATCAAGACAGAAACTAAACAAAATTTTAAAATTTCCCCGGTCTAAAAACTTTGAAATTCTGATCTTTTACTTTTAATGACGTTTTGTCATAAGGGCACTAGGGTTTTTGACTGGGTATGTATGGGATTTTTGAAATACCAAAAAGGTGGGGGGAAAGGTGTGTTAATTGATTTTAAGTTTACCTGAATTTACTTCAGCATCAAGCATAGAGTAACCATGTATTATTTAAATTAACAGATATTTAATTATCTTAATTTAATAAATAAATGCATCTATTTAGTTTTTGACAGTTTTCTTTGCTAAAATGCCCAGTTTCTTATGTGGTATTATCAAATGCGTGTTGACAGATTTTTGATTTGTGGAATTCTGTGTTTCTAATATTGTTTTATGTTTTTTTATCGTTTGGCTAATGTGGAAGTTTCACCTATATAAAATGTATTACATTCACAAGGGATTTTTAAAATGACATTTTTTTGTTTTCGTTTATATTGTAGGGTTTTTGTTTTTGTTATTTGGGGAATCTAATTTTTTGTTTTTTAAATAAAATTGAGAATATTAAATTTATTACCTATTCGTTGAATTTAATTTGATCAGCCAGCAATTTTTATTTTGTCTTACATTTGGTTGTTCAAATTTTAAAAGATATTTTTAAATTTCTATTTAAATAAATTATCTATTGAAGTCTTCTTGGAGCAGCAATTTTTTGCTATTTGTTAAATCATTTAGACTTATTTGCTAAAATGTGTTGATCTTATTGTTAGTTGAAAAGGTGTCAAGCCTGTGCCTTAAATGGTGGAATGAAAATAATATTATTTTGTTGATTGTTTATTATTGATATTTATAACGCTTTTAGGGTGTTTTGTTATGGTCACATCTATATTTTTTTTGTTTACAATATTATTGATGTTATTTGATACAAAAGACACTGATGTACAGGGTGTTTTTTTTATGGGGTATCTTCGAAATTGTTAATGATATCAAAAAGTAAAATGGGCGTAACGTGCTTTTTTGGGTAAAATCAAAATTACAATTTTTTTGCGCCCTAAAGATACCCAGGAACATAAAAAAATTGTCAATTTAAAAATGGCTCTATATTTTCTTAGGTAAAAGGTTTGCAGAAAAATATTTTAAAAAGAAATTTTTTTTTTTATGATTGTTGAAAAAATTTCCGTTTTGGCAAAAATTATACGGGGTCAGGTAAAAAAGTTTTTGGATCAAACCCTATTTTTTTAAATGGTATATTTTAATCTAAAAAGATAGCATATTAAATCTTTTTTTTTTGTAATATAACAAAACCTGGATATAATTGGTTTAATTGGCGATTTATTTTAACTGCATTACTTTAAACTATAGTAGGCTATGAAACAAAAGTTAATATTCTAAAAAGAAAACTATGTTGACATTATTGTTATTAGTAACATTTAACGTTAACTACATTTTAACATATTAATTCGTGAAAATGAGTTATCAACATTTTGAAGATTTAAATAAATAGAATTTTACAAAAAAATTATTTGGTTAGATGAATGGAAAATAAAAATTGCGGTATTCCTAACCGACATAATAAAAGACATAGGAACATTCCACAAATCCCCACGTGGTACGACCTGTTTGTCGACAAGGTCGATTTGGGGTAAATGTGAAAGTTTTTTATTTTCTAAATAAACTGATATATCGCTGTTTTAAAGAAATTTAAATATATATAGATATCTGTACAGGGTATTTGATTATATTTACGTGACTTCTGGAGCCTTTATTTTTAAAGACAGAAAAAAATGTTTTATATAAAAATTGTAGGATTTTTTTCAGATTATCTTTTAAAATTATCAATAAAAAAATATCGCAATAAAGGAATGGAAAAATATAGGCATATTCAACTTTTTTAAATGGAACACCCTGTATATTATACGCTATAATAAAAGAACGTTTTTTTCTGATTTCAAATATATATACATTGATAATATTTGGATGAACCGTTTTTGAGATATTTAAGCTTAAAATATAAATAAATTGAAAAAAAAAAATCATTAGTATCAAGAAGGCTATGAAAACAATAAAATTGTTTTAATAAATTTGACGTATTGACATTGTAAATAATTGGAATTTATCATTTTAACTATTAAAAGTAGTTTGTATTGCATTTTTGTCGATGGGCTATTTAAAAGAACAAAAAATCGCTATTATGCGTCTTTTTTATGGTAACAATAATAAGGTGACGAAAAAAATACGAGAGATATTATATTATATCCTTAACAACGGGTACCATGTATAGGCCCATTAAATACATGGTAAGAAAGTTTATTTTACAAAACAAAAAAAAAAAAGGACTGCAGCACGAAATGAAAACAAAGTTTTGGATATCGTCGTTTTTTCAGGATAATTATTGTATTTTTCTATTGGACTAGCACTAACTACCCAATAATTTTACAAAATCTTGAAATATCAATCTCGGATGCGGGATCTAAATTATAAACAGATTTTATTATTTAACCAAACTTTACAAACTTTATCCTTATAAATTTATGTCCGTTCAGAATCTTCCTGAACAAAACATGCAGGACCGACCCTAAGTATGCATTGAAAATAGCTAGGTTTATGCAGCATGATCCCAAAATTTTTAAATAAAATTCTATTCACCAAAAAAACCTTTCTTTACTTTAGCAGGAATGTTTAATCACAAAAAAAAACATTATTGGTCCAGAGAAAACCCTCACCAATTCGCAACATAACAAGTTATTGTTTCCATAGTTTTCTTGATACTAATATGAAACTTTTTGTAAATTTTATTAATAATTTAACTAAAAAATCTCAAAAAAAGTTTCCCTATATCATCAATGTATATATTTGAAATCAGGGAAAAAAAAATCTTTCGTTGTAGCGCATAATATGCAGGGTGTTTCATTTAAAAAAGTTGAAGTTGCCTATATTTTTTCATTTTTTTATTGCCATATTTTATAACTTATAATTTTAGAAGATAGTATGGAAAAAATCCTACAATTTTTATATAAAACATTTTTTTTTAAAAATAAAGGCCCTAGAAGCCACGTAAATATAATCAAAGACCCTGTACATACTCTAGTCAAACCTTTTTGATATCTTTGATAATGTTCGTTCAAATTAAGTAATACAGATTTATTTTTAACAAAATGGCACCCCTACTCAGAGGGCTTTTCAAATAAAAGAGTATTTAAATACTCACGTTGTTAACAGTTGGATAGGAACACATGAACATATAAGATGGCCACCACGATCTCCGCAGCTAACTATTTTTCTATACTATATGTATGTTAAAATATATTGTGTAATGTATTTCCAGCTTTAATGTCAACATAGTTTTGTTTCCAGGATATGAGCTTTTGTTTTATAGCCTACTGTGGTTTAAAGTAATAAAGTTGCAATATTATTATAATGTAGTTGGTTGATTACTTATAATCATATAAAAACTTTAAACATTTTTTTGTTTTTTTTTTAATAATAAAAAAAAATAAAAAATCTACAGTGATCTTGTTGGTTTAAATAAAATGCCCCTCAAAGTAAAAATATTCCTAATATCAAAATTGATTGAGGGGTTTAAAATAAGGGACCTTTAATCTCAAAAAGTTTTTATTTTTTCGAAAAATCTTATTTTGTGATTTCAGGCCCCAAATAACCAATAGCTGCCGGACCCTAGATCCTTATTTTTTGGGATTTACTAACCGGCGGACTATGTTCTTCTCGGGCAAAATTTACATTTTTTAATCAATCAAAGTTCATCTGGAAAACCTCCAATCGTTGCATAGCAGTTTAGTAAAAATTCAATTTTTAGAAAAATAAAAAATTTTTTAAATTTTTAAATATTTTGAAATCTAAAAATAATTTTTTGGGGGATTTTTTTGAAAAATGGTTATTATTTCCTTTTTCTTTTTTTTATAATGGGGCCCCTAGGAAGTGTTCAATGATCCCAAAAAATTTCCTTTACCATTTTTTTGCGTTTTTAAAAAAAATTAATGTTTAAAAATCAGAAAAATTTTATCCCCATGACCCCGGGACTCAACCTACATCTCAAAATTGAGAATATTATGGATTTTTGGCCGGCCGTTTTTAGAAAAATATTGGTGTTGCGAAAAAATGATAAGGACCATTTTTGTACATTTCAGGTGATCTTTATTTTTTTTTTTAAAGGGGCCAAAAAATTGCCCACAAATGAAAAATGTACAGTTTTTACAGCTTTGGGTACTTTAAAATTCTTCAGTTACTGGGTATAAAAATATGGGGTTTTTAAAAATTATTTTTTGATTTCTCCCCTTCTCTTAGGCGAAAAAATTTTTCAATTTATTTGACCATTTAAGTTGACCCAAAAAAACATATGACATATTTCCCTTTTTAAAAAGCACCATAATTCCCCATAAAAACATTATTTGGGACCATTTTCACGAAAGAAAAAAAAAGTTTATTAAAAAAAATTTTACAAATCTCATTTTCAAGACAAAAAAAAAATTTATAAAAATGTATTAAAAAAAAAGGAAAAAACCTAAAAATGTATTTTTTTATTTCTCTTTTGCTCATAGTTTTTTTTTCCCGTATGGTATAAAACCTATTCAAATTAAGTGAAAATTCAAGCTTGATAAATATTATTTTTTTGCCTTAAGTTAAAAAACCTTTTTTTTAAATTTTTTACTTATATTCAGAGGTGTATCTGGTTCTCTAACCAAAACGTCGTTAATTAATTAAAAAAAATTGAAAAATCATTAATTACTTTCCCCAAAAATATTTCTTTTAAACAAATTCTTTTACGGTAATTGTATTTAAAATTAAAAATTAAAGAATAATGTAATCGTAATTAATTTTGCTTTTTGATAAGTAAATTTTAAATTTCTTAGGATTTAAACAATTACCAGAAAAAAAAAAATTGAAAAACTGGGAAAAATTTTTAATTACCTTTGCCTGAAAAAAATGTCAGGTTTGGCCGAGAACATCTTGACCTGACTGGGCCCCTTTAAATCCCCCAAGCGCCCTTTGGGGCCCCAAGATTTTCGATTTGATGCTTTTTTTCCCCACGTTTTTGCTTTTTTGTGAATTTGATTTGGGGGGGACAAAAAACTTTTTTTAGTCATTTTTTCTTTCTTTCAAAAAAGCGTTTTAATAGTGTGGAATCAGATATTAAATATAAAAATTTTTATTTTTTTATGTGTTTATTAACAAAAGGGGCCCCTACTAGGTATATACAATGGACCCGGGCGTTTGCAATCGTCCGCTTTTTATGTTTCTTCTTTTTTGTTCGGGAAGAAACAACAAAGTAACACAATTTTCAGTTTGTTGGGGGAAAAAATGTAAAATTATTTTCTCAAATTTAAGGGTAAGAATGCGTGTGTTTTAAAAATCCCCAAAATTTTAAAAATTTATAATTGAGGAAAAATTTAAAATTTTTAGTGGGATTATAGGGAAATTTTTTGGGGTAAAAAAATATTTGCCAGAAATTTGCCCCCTGCAATTCTCATTTCAAGAAATAAATAATTTCCCAAAAAAGGGGCGTTTCTCTTAAACCGTTTAAAAAAAAAACGTCAAGAAGTTAATGAGGAACGGGGAAACGAAAGAAATTAATTTTTTTTGCTTAATTTATAAAAATTTTCTTTGTCAACACCCCGCTTCGATTTAAGTCACGAACGGTGAGGAGAATATTAAAAAAATAAATTTTCGTTTATACAAAATAAAAACCCAAATTATCTAGGGGCAATATCAGGAAATAGTTTGTGGCATGATGAATAAAGGGAAATGAAAAGAAATTTATTCGAAATATTGTCTTTACTAATGAGTCCATTTCCACTCCATGGTAGGCATAATCTCACTCACACCCGTTATTGTCTCATAAAATTTTTCATGGGTATTTTGAACTTGGAACTCAGCGTCCTCAAAAGGTAAATGTTTTTGGAGCGGTATTTAGGGGGAACATGTTATTGTGCCATACTTCATTGATGGTAACTTAACTGGTCAAAAAATTTGGATCTTTTGAAACACAAATAGTTCAGAAATTAGACTGGCAGGTCCTCATTTAATGATGGTTTCAACAAGATGCTGTCAACATAATATCCCGTTTGGGTTTTTGGATTATTTAAAAAAAACTTTTTCCAAACCACTTTTGCTGGATTGAATCTCAATAAATGGCCTCGCTCTCTGATCTGGCTTCTAACGATTTATTTTCTTTGGTTATGCAAATCCTAAATTTTGGTTTTTAGGATGATCGCGCTATGAATCTTGATGAATGGCATATAAAAATTCGCAATGGTTTCAAACAATTACACCTGGTGTTAAACAAGTTGAAGAAGTTTCTATGATCGCTTAGGACATTGTTTGGGGGAAACGGGGGTTGTTTGAATACTACTTTTATTAATTAATTTATTTAGGTTTTTTTTTTTTTTAAAATTTTTTACTAATTTTTTTTTGAAATTTTTTTGTTTTTAAATAACATGTTTTTTTTTTAAATCGAAACAAAATTTTTTTTTGTTTGATTTTAAAAAAATCTGAAAAAATAGCGAATTTTATCTCCTACTGCCAAATAATTATGAAAAACATGAAATACGGGATTTCCCCAACCCCTCCGTGGTTAAAAGTTCTGAGGGAAAAAGGCCCCGGGTTTTGGGGAACCCCCTCGGTTAGGGGAAAGCAAATTCGTCCGTCCATTTATATACCTAGTAGGGGGCCCCTTTTGTTTGGAAATTAATAGGTAATTTTCTAAAAAATTCAATTCTTTTTTTTAATTGATAAATTTAAAATTTCTTTTAAAAAAAATTGTAATTGGTAATAGTAAATTTTTACTATAAATAATTGGAATTTTAATTGTTCTTTTAAAAATAATTGGGCATCTCTACTAACACTTTACATAAAAAATGGGAAAAACAATTTTTTTAACTAATGCTTCTGAGAGACCCTAGATTATTTATTGATCCCCTAACTTTTTTTTAAGAAAGAGAATTCAGGGATCCCGGGCCGTGACACTATTTAAATTTTCAGAAGATTGATTGGCCCTTTTTTTTTAATGAAAAAAAAGTTTCGTGACCTGGTTTGGTAATTTTGATTTTAAGGTACGCTTGTTTAAATTTGACGATTTGATTTTTTAACAAAGCGTAGGATAATTAATTTCTGCATTTTTTATTCAGTCTCCCCCTCACAATGGAAATATGCGCATGTCGTACCTCTTCCTAAAGGTAATAATATAAATGAATTTAAAGATTTACGCCCAATAAGTATTCCAATATTATCTAAGGTGATAGAAACTTTGATTAAAAATCAGTTGGTTACGCACTTGGTAGATAATAATATCATTAAGGACTCACAATCAGCTTACCATAAATATCTGGGTTTCGAAACAACCTTGCTATCTGTAAAATGATCATTTTTAGAGTTTAGATGCAGGAATGGCAACGGTTCTGGTCTTTGGATTTTTTCCCAAAACATTCGATACCATTAGTCATTCTGCCCTTTTAAATATTTTAAAGGATATAGGTCTCTCCGATTCGAGTTTTATTTTTTAAAAACTTTCCTAAGTCAAAGAAAACAACGTGTCTGTTTAAATGGAAAATTGTCAACCTTTAAAAATTTTTATCTTGTGGTGTACCTCAGGGTTTGATTTTTTGGGGGCCCAAATTTTATTTTTAATATAAAAGCATTTTTTCATAGGTTTATTTCTACTCTCCCTTCAGATGTACGCAGACGATACTCAAATGTTCTTTTTATTTTATCCCCCTGAAGGGAAAAGCCTGTAGTATAATTAACAAAGATTTAAAATCTATACACACTGTGTCCCAGAATCACTCTTTTTTTCCCTTAATCCAGCCAAAAAAGTTAAGCTATGCTTTTTTTTAGACCAAAAAACAAAGAAACTTTTTAAATGGATTATTCAAATTATACCACTTGAATTTTGTCCAGTGCTAAAAAATCTGGGACTTTGGATGGACGTAGACTTAAAAATTTTTGCAAACATGTCTCTGAATTATTAAGAAATCTATTTTTAAAATTTAAAAAAGTTGATGGATCCAACATTATTTAAATTTTTTAAATTAAAGCGTTTGCTCTCTGATTCACTTGTTTTGTCCCACCAATTTAGAATTTTTTTATGGTCCTTTTTTTAACTGCACTATACTCAAATTTTTTTCATACGGTTTATCTTTGGGATTCGCAGAAGAAATCCTGTAAACCACAAATTAAAGGAGTTAAAAAGGTTAAATATGAGCAGTAGACGGAAACTTTCACTGTGCCACCTTTTACCACCGATTAATACAAACAAAAACGCCTTTTAATCTTTATAAGAAAATTACTTTTTGAACGGATGTCCACAAATAAATATAAGACAAAGGGGACTATAACACCACCTCGACACAAAAAAAACCTTGTTTCGTAGAAGTTATACCTATACCGTCTCGGGTATTTATAACTTGGTTCCTGTTAATTTTAAAATACTCCCGCAAAATCGATTTAAGTTAAAGATTAGAAATTATTTACTAGGTGAGCTTTAGCTCCTCTGCACTATGCTTCCATGTATGTATGTATGTATGTGTGTATGTGTGTGTAATATACAGGTCGGAAACGAAACCACCGACCATAGGAAATACGTGTATTCAAGCCCTTCTACCAATTCGCTATGTTCTCTCCTACAATTCCCCCCTGCAACGAGCGGCCGAACTTGTCCGACTTTTCCCCCCCGTATCAAGGGGGGGCATTTTTGAACATCTAATTAAATAGACTGTTTTTTTGGGAATAAATAATATTTTTCATTTT
The DNA here is from genome assembly GCA_019359885.1 of Listronotus oregonensis. NCBI lineage: Eukaryota > Metazoa > Arthropoda > Insecta > Coleoptera > Curculionidae > Listronotus > Listronotus oregonensis. The sequence continues at coordinate 47,369 of JAHBCN010006584.1, forward strand.
TTTTTAAATTTTTATTAATTTTATTTGTAGAATCTTTGTTTAATTTATTTATGACCGAATACCAGTTTTATTTCGCTCAAAAAGGCAACAAAAAAAATTATGAAAACAAATAATTCCCCCAGAATAAGGCATATCGTAATTTTGCCTACTTGTTTCCAAGCGTGCAGTACCTTCCACCAGCGATGTGGGTAAACTGATCCGAGCCGAAGAGATCAGGACGCTATCAGAGACGCTATCGCCTTTCGTCGGACGGCGATACGGCTGAGCCCCAACCCCACCTCGAATATTGCCTATGCTTTAACATACTATGTAATTTCCTTTGGGCGGTGGGGGGTTTGTTTCCCGAAAACCCGTATGTATATCTGTATGGAAAATGTTTGGGTATATTTTTTTTTTTTTTTGGCAGTTTTTTTTTACTTTCTTTTTTGTATTTTGTTTTTAAAATTGCACCCAAGGTAGTGTTTTTTTCCCAATGGTGTATATGTACAGGGTTTTCCCAACGATAGAGTAAAGTAAGTTTTTTCTTAAACCCGATATTATTTGTGTCAATATCGTTTCCGCCATAGGATAGAGGTAGGAAAAGCGCATATTTTAAAAAAAATTGGAAGTTATACAGGGTGCGTCACAAAAGTGGGGGACGTAAAAGTAAGATTTATTTAAATGGAACACT